>CM064549.1:5812709-5862056 GCA_032716605.1 Paralithodes platypus
CAGAAAGAAAAAAGTAGTCACTTCAACTGTTGGACTGATAGTCGATGAAAATGGAGAATACACCAAAGACGAAGTACAACAGAGTAATGCCCTCAATACCTTCTTTGCATCAGTTTTTACAACAGAAGACCTCTGTGATATCCCTACACCATCGCAGATTCAGATTGATAATTCAGATGTTCTAAGCAATATCACCGTTACAGAGAGAGAAGTATTGAATTGTTAGGATAAACTCATGGTAAACAAAACGCCCTGGACCTGATACAATCTCACCTATAAAGGTGAGCTAAAGATGAGCTCTCTAAACCACTGACATTGCAATTCGATAAATCATTGCAGTCTGGAACTATGCCTGATCAGTGGAAGCTAGCCAATGTAACACTGATATTAAAAAAGGCAGCAAATCCCTACCCAGTAACTATCGTCCAATTAGCTTAACCTCAGTTGTATGTAAAATGCTAGAAACACTCATAAGAGACAGACTCGTAAATCACTTGGAGGTAAATAACATACTTAAAGATACTCAACACGGCTTTCGTAACAAACGATCCTGCTTAACAAATCTCTAAGACTTCTTTCAAGATATCCTCAACCTCTATGATAAGAGTAAAGCTGTAGATGTTATATACCTTGATTTTCAAAAGCCCTTTGACAAAGTTCCCCACAAACGTTTACTTCTAAAACTAAAAGCGCATGGAATACAAGACGGTGTGTTGAAATGGATAGAAAATTGGCTCAGGGACAGAAAGCAAAGAGTAGTAATAAATGGTAAGGCATCTAAATGGACCAATGTATGTAGCAGGGTACCCCAGGGATCGGTACTTGGTCCAATTCTCTTTCTAATTTACATCAACTACATAGATGAGGGTCTCACCTGTACAATCTCAAAGTTTGCTGACCATACAAAAATTTCAAATAGCGTACTCTCAAAAGAACAAGTTGATGATATGCAACACAATCTAGATAAGTTGTCACGTTGGGCACAAATTTGGCAAATGAGTTTCAATGCGAATAAATGTAAAGTACTACATATCGGATACCAAAATGAGAAAGCAAACTATTTGACCCTTAACCAACGGCGCACGACATCTGTCGAGTTAAATAAATTTGGACTATGTGGCGGTGCACGACAGCTGTCGAGTGCCATTTTCAGCACGTAATGTTGCTGAGAGAGAGATCTGAGCGGTGGGACAAGCTTAGTAACCTTATGACCGCTCCCCACGACCACCGTGGACGTACTGAACTGTATTCTACTTTCCTCCCCCTCCTCTCACTCGCTACACAGGGAATTATGTACGGAAATTACCTTATTTTAGTTTTTTTGCACTCGTGTTACACGATTGTTGCAAGAGAACCAGTGGTCGTACAAGGATGGTTCGGGTGTCATTGGAAAGCTCTGTTTCCGGCCTTTCAGGGATAGTTACTTGTTTTACGCTCTGGGTCTTGTTTATGCATGAAAATGAGCACGGAAACAACCCTATTTAGGGTAAAAAAAAAACGCTGGGCAGCACAGTGTAAAATGCCCTACCACCCGCTCTTTGTGTGTTAACCCGGGAGCTGCGGGTAGACTCTTAAGAGTTCCCCCGGCGCACTGCGGGTAGACTCTTAAGAGCAGAGACTTTGAACACGTACCAAAACCGCGCGTTTATAGCCAGGCGGCTGAAAATTGGTGTGGGTATTGTACTACATGTCAACTCTCGATACCACCCCGCCAAACGCTCGCCCCGCACTCGTGCAAGCACCACCGCGCCAGTAACCACGCACTAGTCATGGAGCCTACACGTCCCTCACGCTCGCTCCCTGATGACACAACCAGCCCTCCTTCTGGTGGTGTTAGCCGCCGTGGAAGGCAGAGGGTGGCTGCCAAAGACCCTAGCTACCAGTACGACACGCCCTACAGCTCAGAGGACGAATCACCAGCACCAAAAGCACGTAAAACACGTGCAAGCAGGGCAATGGCACAGAGGTCATTGGTCTTTCGGGACACTGCCACCACGACCCAGGCCACTGCAACAACCACTACCACCACCACTGCCACCACTGCCACCCCTGCCACCCCTGCCACCGGTACCAGCGACGCAGGAGGCCGCCCTAGGGCTGCATTACCTGCGGGGGCAGGAAAAATTAAAGGCACGGGCGTAGGGAAGAGAACCCGTACGCCAGCCACAGTGCCCCTACCACCACCACCACCACCAGCCGCCCCTGGCCCAGCTGCCCCTGCTGCCCCTGCCGCCCCTGCCGCCCCTGCCGCCCCTGCTGCCCCTGCCGCCCCTGCCGCCCCTGCCCAAGGAACAGGGAAGGGGAAGGGGAAAGGGAGAGGGAAAGTGACTGGGAAAGCGACTGCTGGCCCTGGTGTCCCTGCCGGCCCTGCTGCCCCTGCCGCCCCTGCTGCCCCTGCCGCCCATGCCGCCCCTGCCGCCCCTGCTGCCCCTGCCGCCCCTGCCCAAGGAACAGAGAGAAGGGCGACAGGCACCACCATCATCTTGCCATCAAGGCCACGCACCGCTGCTGCCCCTGCCGCCGCCGCCCCTGCCGCCGCCGCCGCCCCTGCCGCCGCCCCTGCCACCACCTCTGCTGTCCCTGTCCATAAGACTCCCGCACGTGCCAAAGTGACCCGGAAAAATCTTACACCATCTAAGTATGCCGCCCTGCTGTTTGATGGTGATTCGCAGGACATTGGCAGCCCGGGTTTCGACGACGAAGCCCTAGCACGGGACCAAGGGTGGGGGGATTTGGGAGTGGACAGTGGGAGTGAGTCCGACGTCGGTGACGAAAACGAGGAAGGGCATCGTCTGTCGAGTGAAGAGGAGGGTAATGATGATGAAGTGCTGTATCGCGACCATGGAAGCGATATTTCAGACGCAGAAGAAGACGCAGACGACATTCCGATCCCTGGCATGCCTTCGTTCGATTGGTCTGACGGGGTCAATTTTGTACCTGACGTGCCCCAGTTCAATCCTGGGACGTCAGGAACAACTGACAACTGGCCCTGTGATGATCAAGCGAATGAAAGCGACTTCTTCCTCGCTTTTTTCGACATGGAGGTAATGACGTACATCGTTGCCCAAACAAACGCCTACTACAGGTGGGTGTTAGGCAGATTGGACGTCCTTTCTCCAAAAGCGAGAATAGGAGGCTGGGTGGATACGACTGTGGCAGAATTTCTGACGTTCTTTGCCTTGTTGTTCCTCATGCCTCTGATCAAGAAGCATGTGTTGCAACACTACTGGAAGCACGACCCTCTCATCGCCACCCCAACTTTCAATAAGTTCATGACTCGTGACAGATTTTTGTTGCTGCTAAGATTTATGCACTTTGCAGACAACGAAAATCCTAACAGGATTGACAGGATATGGAAAGTTCGGGATGTGTTCACCATGTTGTTGGAGAGGTATAGGAAATACTTTTACCCCTTCCTCAATTTGGTGATTGATGAGTCGCTCGTGCTCTTCAAAGGACGTCTTGTTTTCAAGCAGTATATCCCCTTGAAGAGGCATAGGTTCGGAATCAAGCTCTTCGTGTTGTGCGACTGTGAAACTGGAATAGTGCTTGACATGATCGTGTATACAGGCACTGACATTGACATACCGAAAGCCGCTGCCAATGACCCCATGGGCATGTCAGGTGCCATCGTCAGGAAAATGTTGGCACCTTACCTGGGCAAAGGCCACATCATCTACACTGACAACTGGTATACTTCTCCTGCTCTCTGCCAGTTTCTTTATGACAACCAAACGGGGTCATGTGGGACTGTCAGAAAGACAAGAAAGTTTATGCCAAAGTTCACAGGTGATGTCATTCCTCTCACAGATGCCTCCTCCAGTGACACACCTTCAGAAGACGACCTGGCCAAGGAACACCGCGAGAGGCATGTGCGAAGAAGGCGACGAAAGGGGCAGAAATACAAGCAGCTCGAGAAGTGTGGGAAACTGATAGCCCTGAAGTGGAAGGATAAGCGAGACGTCCACCTGCTTTCCACCGTCCACACAGGTGCCCAGGTGGATTCTGGCAAAATCCACAAGACAATCTACAAGCCCGACATGGTAGTGGACTACACCAAAAACATGCGCCTGGTGGACAAGTCTGACTGTCAGCTGTCAGGTGTTGAGTGTCTGAGGAAGACTGTGAAGTGGTATCACAAGCTCTTCCTCCACCTAGTTGACATAACGATGCTGAACGCCTACAACTTGTGGTTGGTGAAGAAGGATATGGCCCCAAACCAGAAGCTGAAATTCCGGGAGTTCGTGTACAACGTCTCCTACCAACTCCTGGAGAAGTATGGCACCACCACTCACAGACGTACCATGGCGTGGGGATCACGTTCCTGACCGCATCCAGCTGGGTGTCGAAAGACACTACACAACCAACACCGAGCTGATTGGCACTCGTCACAGGCAGGTGCAGTGCACCGTCTGCAGCTCCAGTGTGAGGAAACCCCATGTGACCAAAAGAGTCACCTCAATGTGCGCTGAGTGCAAAGTTGCACTCTGCCTGGGTGACTGCTTCAGGGACTACCACACCTTCAAGAACTACTGAGTGTCGGCCCCTGCCCTGCCCTGCCCTGCCCTGCCCTGGACTCGCCCCGTGCCCTGCCCTGGACTCGCCTCCTGCCCTGCCCTGCCCTGGACTCGCGCCCTACCTTACCTGACCTGACCTAATTGATCACGCTACCTCATAATGTAACATATATTATATAATGTATAAGTTCCAAAGATGTCCCTGTGATATAGCTTTTACATTATATAATTGTATGTTTCATTATTTAGTTTATAAGTTTCAAAGATTTACATGTAATATGCCTTATTTTTTTAGTATATCAATATATATGTTTGTTATTAGCCTAAGTAATGTGTATATAATTATTTTCTTACCTCAAATGAATTGTACAAAAATAAATATGTTTCAATAAATCATGTCAAACCTACTATGATAATAAAATAAAACAATAAAAAAAGAAAAAAAAGAAAACAAGGTCATGTCATTGTATTCTTACAATATGATATATTCTATGAATATTTCATATTGTTTGAATACAATGGCATGATCTTGTAAAAAAAAAAATTTATAAAATTTTTCTAGACAATATAAAACCTTCCCCATAACCCCCTCCTGGATTCGATCCCACTACCCTACGACACTTTGAGTTTTCCAGTCCGCGACCTTACCAACCATGCCACAGGAGCTCATACCAAATATCACTCAAACTTCGTGTGTACAATCGAAATGACAATATACAAAAAAAAAATGAATTATCCCACCAATTTACGTTTGTAAATTGATGGGATTATCAATTATATCATGCCAAGGTTTATAATAGTTTGTCTCTGTCAAGAATTAGTAATTATATAACTTTATTCTGTCAAAAATTGCCCAAACACTCAGCAAAATTGCCCCTCTCAGTGTGACTCCACTCATTTTCACACGGTCAGGCGGTCACGAGGTGACCCTTGCCGCTCCTTGATTCTCCAGCTACAGCAGCTCTGTCTGGGAACAAAATTGGTATAAATACAATAATGGATAAAATACTCTTCACAAATACATTTGTATGGTATAATATTGTAAATAAAAATGAATAATAACTGTGTGGGTGTCGAAAATTGCTCAACCAGCTTTCTTATGTCTCGCCTACGCGCGTATATTGGATTTTACATAGTCATGACTGTCATACAAATAATTGCAGTAGGTCTCGAATATACATTTAGATTGCATATTACTTCGAAATAAATAAGTAAACGTTTCTCTGGTGGCAATCTACCCTTTCGCAGGTGTAAGGAGACACCAGTCTATATTTAGCCCTCTATCACAACAGGCAATCTGCCTGTGTTGACTCAGCACCGTCGCTGGTGGTCTATAATATAGTACTTTATTTACAGTCAATGGCCTACATGTTTCTGTGGTACTTCACATGTGTCTAAAATGCAATGTCTGCTTGCATAAAAATGCAATTCTGAAGTCCATTTAGATGTACGACATACGCATGTCTCAGTTTCTCTCTCTCTCTCTCTCTCTCTCTCTTACCATTCCTGACACATGTTATTGTAGACCTGTTGATGGCATCGATCACCAGTCATCTAGACATAAGGGTACCAAACATCAATACGCCTGGGGCGCCTCCACAATTATCACTAAGCTGGTTATCTATCTAGAGATCTGCCTTACTTCCATCTCTCCACGACTCACTCACTCACTGCACCCCTGCATGCCTCCCTCCCACCCACCCACATTCACAATTTGCGTAAATATCGCATCAATTGGGCTATATGCGGTATATTCCTTGTTATATGGGACGCCTACATATGTACACGTCTTTATTATAGCATGAGAGTGCTCTAAATACAAGATTGACGTGATATTTATGGCGTAACACACCCTCTCCCCCTTTCATTCCCACCACAACTCACTCACACCTTGGTTCACGCATAGAAACTCATTGATAATGTGCGTAAATATCGCATGAATTGGTTTATATGCGGTATATATTTTGATATATGGCACGTATACATACGTACAAGTCTGTATTATAGCGTGACAGTGCTCTACGTACAAGATATACGTGATATGTATGGCGTAAACCACACTCTCAGCTCATAAATTGCCGCCAAACCTCCAACACATCTTCATTCCCGCCTAAATATTCTCTTATAATTCCCTTATATATTGCAATTTTTGGTCACTATGAGGCATATTCATTGTTATATGGGTGCCCTACACACGTATACATACTCTAAATAGCCTAAAAGGGCTCGAAAAAGGAGATATACGTGATAATACGCGGTAACCCACCCCCTCCTCCCTCTCCTTCTATCCCCTGCGCGCGTAAATATTCGGCAGGGAAATCTCGCCGCTCGATGACAATCTAGCCGCGCGGTGCCATTCGCTCCACATTTTTCAACTACGGACCGTTCCCCTACCCCCCCCAGACATTTTTTGGGGGGTCAAATATATATGGGCCGATGCACGCAAACATTCCCTACACGATGATGTACTTTTTATCGAAATTGGCAATAGGTCCCAAAATCATCATAGGTGCGCACAGTCTTACCCTGTAGAAAACCCCCTGTGCGCCGCGGAGAGGTTAATGAATGGCACTGAGCTTAAGAGTGTAGACAGAGAAACCGATCTGGGAGTAACAATATCGAGTAACCTAAAACCGAGTCAACAATGTTCAGAAGTTGTTAAGAAGGCAAACAAAATAATTGGATTTATAGGCAGGTCATTTGAGCATAAATCCAAAGAAGTTATCCTAACCCTTTACAATTCCTTAGTCCAACCTCTTCTGGAATACTGCGTTCAATCTTGGTGCCCTTATTACCAAAAAGATATAGACAAGCTAGAACGAGTTCAACGTAGAGTTACCAAAATGATACCTAGCTTAAAGAACAAACCATACGAGGAGCGTCTTAGAGAATTAAATCTATTTCCTTTAACCCAACGCAGATATAAGAGGTGACTTAATTCAAGTGTTCAAAATCATCAAAGGGATCGACATGTAGTAAGTACTTCACTATCGACCAATCTAATTATACGCGGGGAAACGGTTGCAAAATTATTGGTATAACCTTTAAATCTCACGAACCTAAGAATTTCTTCTTCAATCAAGTTGTCAACTTGTGGAATGGGCTTCCCCGAGACGTTATAGACTGCAGCACCGTTGATTCTTTTAAACTTCGCCTAGACAAATATCTTGCATCAAACCCGCGACTGACTGCGTTTGTAAATGCATAACTTTATTTTATCCCCCCTTCAGTTACTAACCCCTCTGTCCCCTACTAACTTACTAATCCTGCCATGGACATTAGTTCCAGGATAGTATTTTCCTTTCCAATGTTCCCTTACCCACTCTAAGCCACTGTTTGGACACTTTATCCTCAGTGTTTTGGAGAACAAGCAGCCTAGAAGGGTCACTAGACCTGTTGTTGCTTGATTTCCTTTGTACTCCTTTGTACACATACACAAACACACACATACACACACAGCTCAAAGTGGCTAAGTGTACACTACTCTCCCTGTGTACATAAATACTTAGCTACTTGAAGAACACAACCCCGAACACATACGTACACACAAACGCTCACACACACACACACATGTACCCACACACTATCACTAAAAACCACCCACACATACGTACAAATAACATTTATTTTTACAATCTCAATCTCTGTCCGAAATTGAAATACAAATATTAATTAATACAACTGAACGTAATCCACATCAGTCGACTGATTAAAAATAATATATATATACTGTATATAACTATATATATATATATATATATATATATATATATATATATATATATATATATATATATATATATATATATATAATATACAGGAGGAGGAAATCAGGGAAGAGTACAGGAAAGCAGTAGAAAGACGACTAGGTGGGTTCGACCTGGAAGATATGGAGGAAGTGGAGGAGATAAGTAAGGTGTTTAAGGAAGAGGTCTGTGCAGCATGTGAGGAGATGTGTGGAGTGAGGAGAAGAGGAAGGGGAGTGAAACGTACAACATGGTGGACAGAAGAGGTAAACATATATAGCTGTGGAAGAAAAGAAGAAAGCGTATAGAGAGTGGTTGGGTAGTAGAGGGAATGAAGATTTGGAGAGGCAGCAACGGGCGAGGTACGTGGAGAGAAAGAGAGTGGTGAAGAGAGTAGTGAAGGAAAGTAAGAGAAGAGTAGATGAGGAATTTGGAAGGAATTTGAGTGTAAAATGGAGGGAGTGTAAGAAACTGTTCTGGAAAGAAGTCAAGAAAGTTTGGGAAGGTAGCAAGGGAAACAGTAAGGGTGTGAAAGACAAGAATGGGAGAATGCTAGCCGAGAAGCAAGAGAGAGTCGAAAGATGGAGGGAGTACTTCAACGAGTTGCTAAAAGTAAGGAATGAAGAGCCAGCAAACATAGTTGGTTATGGTATGGGAGGGAGAAGAGGAGAAGTAGTGGAGGAGGAGGTGGGAATCAGGTCAGAAGTGTGGGAAGCTATGAAATGAGTGAAGTTGGGGAAAGCACCAGGAACAGATGGAGTGTGTGGGGAAATGTTGAGGTATGGTGGGGAGATAGTGATCGAATGGGTATGGAAAATGTGCAAACTAGCATGGGAGAATGGGAATGCACCCGATGACTGGAAGACTGGCATAAGAGTCCCCCTATATAAGGGCAAAAGGGAGAGAGGAGTGTGTGGTAACCACCGAGGAATATGTCTTTTAAGCGTAGTAGGGTAGGTGTACAGTAGGGTAGTGACAGAGAGTGAGAGTGAGAACGGAGAAATGGATAGGCGACGAGCAGGGAGGTTTTTAGGAAGGGAAGAGGATGTGTAGATCAGATTTTTACCCTGAATTGTGTTGTGGAGAAATATCTGGAGAAGCAACAAAAGGTGTATGTTGCCTTTATGGACTTGGAGAAGGCCTATGACAGAGTGGATAGAGAAGGTATGTGGAAAGTACTTAGAATATACGGAGTAGATGGCAAGTTGCTGAAAGCAGTGAAGAGCATGTATGAGGGTGCAAAGGCGGCAGTACGTGTGGAGAACGAGCAGAGCGAGTTCTTTGACCTGAGTGTTGGGTTGAAACAGGGTTCTGTAATATCCCCGTGGTTGTTTACTATATATATGGATGGAGTCATGAAAAAAATACTTGGAAGAGCAGTGAATGTTGGTGTATCGCTGAAAAGGGAGGAAAATGAGTGGAAGCTGCCTATATTGCTGTTTGCGGATGATACAGTTCTGATGAGTGATAATGAATGGGAGCTGCAGGGTTTGGTAAATGAGTTTGGAACAGTGTGCTAAAAACGAAATTTGAAGATAAATGCGGGGAAGAGCAAGGTTATGGTCTTCGAAAGGGGTGAAGTCACAGAGTGTGAGGTGAAGTTGAATGGTCAGGCTATGGAGATCGCCAGCTCTTTTAAGTATTTGGGCAGTGTATTGAGTAAAGATGGGACTGTGGATGAGGAGGTGCGGGAGAGGGTGCAACAGGGGAAGAGGGTTGTAGGAACGTTGAAAGCAGTAACAAGAAATAGGGTGGTCAGTATGGAAGTGAAGAAGTCCTTGCATGACAGTGTGGTAATCCAGACACTAACTTACGAAGCGAAGCATGGACGTTCGGGAAGAGAATCAGACCAAGAGTGAGAGGAGTCGAAATGAGTTACTTGAGAACTGCGTGGGGAGTTACATGGAGGGATAGACAGACGAATGAGGAAGTAAGGAGGAGGTGTGGTGTGTAGGTAGATGTGCTGGAAAGTGTGAAAAGGAACAACTTGAGATGGTTCGGCCACATGGAACGTATGGAAAGCGAGAGAATGACTAAGAGGGTGTACGAGAGCGAGGTGGAAGGACAGAGAGGGAGAGGTGGAAGGATGGAGTGAGGAAGTATATGAATGAAGGCGGTGCTGGATGAGAGGAGGGGCGTCGACTGACTGGGGACATAGGTGCATGGGGGCGTTTCGTTCGTGGCCACCCCTTCAGGGATCACGGCGTCAGGCAATAGATATATATATATATATATATATATTTATATATATATACCTGTATATACTGTATATATATATATATGGTGGAGTGGTCTTGCCACTGGCCTGGTAATCCAAAGATCCCGGGTTCAAATCCCGATGTATCAATGGGAAGATATTATTGGGATGGATTTTGTGCTGTACCTAGTATCAGTGCATTACCACAAGCCCACCGAAACGTCAATAAAATACCCTCATTGTTCCCTGATTAAATAGCACTGTATGAATATTCCCATATTCAAAATATGCTATAGGGGTGCAATGCCTGGTGAGTTATCTGCTCAACAGGTGGCGTTGTTTGTGTGTAAGTGTGAGAGTCCGAGTGTAGGGGGTGAGACAGTGAAGCACGGGAACGAGGTGGCTTCAGAGATGGGGTCGTTTCGGGCCATGAGTGAGCACCTTGCCTCATGTGAAGGCAAGATGGCAGGTGCTCGTTGTACTCTACGTGCTTCACATGTCTCACTCCCTAGACTGGAACAAGACCTCACAGGCTTCACTGTTCATTTGTAAAGCAGTGAATGTTAAGGCTCTCAGCTTATGCCCGAGAGGAAGTAAGTTGGAAAAAAAAACAAAAAAAAAAATATATATATATATATATATTTATATATAAATATATACACACAGGTGTGTGTGTGCGTGAGTGCGCACGTGCAATTTCTTTATATGAACGATGAAGCATTTGTAAATTGAGCCAATTGTATGAATTATTGAAGCACTCATGAATAGGCGACAGGATTAACGTCATAAATATATTCTCGTGTATATATATAATGATTTATGCTACAAATTAGTATACCCAATGCCTGTAAGTGCTTCATCATAAATGGCTTTGATTTTAATGTAGCTCTTACTGGGCAAAAGACGTAACTGCCGAGGTACCGTATACGAGTGAATTAAGCAACTTGGTTGAGCCCGAGAACTGACAGTCTTCTACCGTACGCCTCAGTTCTCCGCTTGTTCGTCCTCGGTCCAATTGCTCTTTTGTTCCTACTTTACTCTGGTCTGGATATTTTGTTCCTACTTTACTCTGGTCTGGATATGTTGTTATGGTATCGGTTATCCTTCTTTACCGGCGACGACATTTACTATAATTCTAGCATTATTTAGACGATTTTGTGCAGCTTAAGAAGGATCTGTGGTAGTAAAAGGGTTTAGTGAGATAGTTCGAAGCCTGTTAATTGCAGGAGGCCCTTTTTAAACTTAATAAAATCGTCTAATATTATCCAGCATATAATTTAAAAGACGTCACCGGTACAGAAGGGGTTAATGGGGAGGGTATATTATTATGGTTGATTTATTTACTTATCATTTTTACTTGTTATTATTTTGTTTTTTAGTTTCCTTTCTAGACCTACATCAAGCTTAAAGAACATTCCCAAGATCCCACCTCTAGATAAATTTGTACATTCTTCGGTAGAAAAATCGCCTTACAGGCTCGCTACCACTCGCCAGGAAAAAATCGACACCTAAATGGCACGAAAGATCTTAATATTGAAACATAAATGGGACAACAAGTCTTGAAATCGCCAAACTAACGGACCGAACGTCTACAATCTGAAAACTAATGGGGCTAAACATGAGACACAAGGGGGACCAGAAAAAACAACCGTCTCTCCCCTTATACGATTAAAGACGGATCATTATGGAAGATAACATTTAGATTAGAGTTTAATCAAGACGTTTCCAGACCAGATTTGAGGAGAGAGAGAGAGAGAGAGAGAGAAGAGGGCGAGAGTTCATAATATATTTTATTTGTTTGTTCATTCAATTAATACCGAACAAGGAGTTGCGTTATATATTGTACTTTAAACTAAATATACGGTACGGTACTAGATGAGTCCATACAGTATATCTACTAATTTACTGCAAGTCTGTGAGTAATGCATGCTCATACACAAACACACAACCCTCGCACATACAAACCCATATATATACTGTATAATTATATAATTATATATATATATATATATATATATATATATATATATATATATATATATATATACAGGGTGTTCAGAAAACATGTGTACAAAATTAACACCTAACGAGTGGCCTAGGCGGTAACTAATATGTAGCCATCAGCGGGGTGTTTTTACCCAAAATAGGGCTGTTTACGTGATAATTTTCATGCCTAAATAAGACCCAGAGCGTAAAACACGTATCTATCCCTGAAAGGGCATAAACAGAGCTTTCCAATGACACCTCAACGATCCTTGTATGACCGCTATTTCTCTTGCAACAATCGCGCAACACGAGTGCAAAAAACATGTAATTCGGTACTTTCCCTAAACAATTCACTGTGTAGCGAGTGTGAGAGGGTGGAGGAGGGTGGGATTCATGTCAGTTGGTCCACAGCGGTGGTCTGGAGCAGTCATACGCTCGCTACTCTCCTGCCACCACTTGTCTCTCTCTCTCAGCAACATTACGTGCTGAAGTGCCACACGACTTATGTTGTGAGCCGCCACAAAGTCCAAATTTCTTTCACTCGACATATGATGCGCGCCGCTAAAGAAGGGTTAAATGGGTGATAGGGAACACAGAATTACACAGTTTGTACTCCATGGAGGTATGTCCATAAATGCTTCCTTGCGGTGCTACAGGGTAGACAGTTTCAACGTAATTTCTCTAAATTTGTACCCTAACTTCTCTGTGAGTAATCCGTTTACATACAAACATGGTAATTTAATGTACACAACAGTATGACATAAGACATCTTCGTTCAGTAAACAGTTCTGACTGATGATTATTGATTGTTAATCTTATCTTCAATTTAATGTTCTTTTGTTTTTGCAGTGTTCTGACATTAATAAAGTAATGTTCATACTGTTGTGTTCATTAAATTACCATGTTTGTATGTAAACGGATTATTCACAGAGAAGTTAGGGTACAAATTTAGGGAAATTACGTTGAAACTGTCTACCCTGTAGCACCGCAAGGAAGCATTTATGGACATACCTCCATGGAGTACAAACTGTTTAATTCTGTGTTCCCTATCACCCATTTCATTTTGTACACATGTTTTCTGAACACCCTGTATGTATATATATATATATATACCGTATATATAATACACACAGTAACCACGCACAAAACCACACACAGACACACACAGTTATAAGACAAACTCAGCCTCACAGCTGCAAGTGAACAATGAACCGACAATCAATATTATTTCATACACACAGGAATACTAAGAGGAGTTTATATGGGTACAACATATGCTTACCCTTCATGACTCAAGGATCTGAGTTGGCTACATGGAGGCGTGGGCATCAACGTACCTGGAGGAGATATCACATTTCAGTTAGTAAGGATATTAATATACACCGGTAATTGATATAATCTACTGTCTAAAATATTCCCTACCCCATATGTATTTACCTATCAGAAATATTTAGTTATGTGCTAAACTTTCGACAAAAATGGACGGTAACACACACACACTGTATAGAGCTTCATCATCATTCCCGTTTTCACTACTTCAATTCAACCTCCCCCCCCCCCCCACATCAGCCCTTAACACTTTATTGGCGGCCTAGGCGGTCTATTTGACCTCCGCACAGCGGGGGTTTTTTACCCTAAATAGGGTTGTTTACGTGATCAGGAGGGGAGGTGGGGGGAAAAGGAGGGGAGGTGGGAGGGGAGGGGGGAGGAAGAGGAGGGGAGGTGGGAGGAAGAGGAGGGGAGGATTGGAGGAAGAGGAGGGGAGGTGGGAGGAAGAGGAGGGGAGTGGGAGGAAGAGGAGGAGGGGGGAAGAAAGGGAGGAGAAGAGGAAAGGGAGGAGGGGGAGAAGAAGAGGAGTGGGAGGAAGAGGAGAGGAGGTGGGAGGAAGAGAAGAAGAGATGGAAGGGGGAGGAAGAGGGGGAAGAGGAAGAAGAGGAGCGTGGAAGGGAAGGAGGAGAAGGAAGAAGAGAGGGAAGTAGAGGAGAGGGGGGGGGGGGGGAGAAACTGTATTTGTCATTAGTGAGACCCCATATGGATTATGCTGTTCAGAATGGACATAGATTAATTGGAGAGAGTACAACGTAGAATGACAAAAATTATCCATAATATTAGAAATCTTCCGTATGAAGAAAGGTTGAAGAAATTAGGCTTACATTCGTTAGAGACGTAGATTTAGAGGGGATATGATAGAGGTATTCAAGTTGGTTAGTGGGATTAATAAAGGGGACATGAAAAATGTACTAAAGCTCAGTGATAGCGAAATGAATCGAACAAATGATTTCAAATTAGATACATTTCGTTTCAGAAAAGATATAGGCAAATATTGGTTTTGTAACATAGTTGTAGATAGGTGGAATAGGCTACCAAGATATAGTGGGATCAAGAACGATAGGGAGCTTTAAGATAAAATTAGATAGGCATATGGACGAGATGGGTTGGATGTGAGGGGGATCTGTCAGGTGTGGGCCAATCGGCGCTCTGCAGATCCCCGTTTTCTGACCTCTGACCGTTTTGGTGAAGTCAGCCCTACTGTATATATAATGGTGTTAGTGAGCTGGGCTTATAATTAGGCCTTATAATTAGGGTTGGGTGTGACAGGGATCTGCCTTGCGTGGGCTAATCGGCTTTCTGCAGACTCCCATTTTCTTATGTTCTTATGTTCTAATAGTTTGCCAGAGGAATTAGCCAGCCGGGGTCGCCAATTACCTGTGTACACAACTAGTCCAAAATAACCATAGTGTGTGTGTGAACAACTATACCCGTATCATAGTAACAAGAACTGTGAACCAGAATAACACAAATGTATTATAATGAAGAGATGAAAAACAATACATTAAGGGAAGGTTCTTCATTTATTCTCTACACCTCCATGAAGTTTAAAATTACACTTACTTTCAAGGTAGAATTGGACATTTTCGGTAGAAAAGTGTCCTGGCCAAAGGTCGGTTCCTCTTGAATTACAGGCTTACTATCGCTCGCCAGGAAAAATCGACACCTAAATGGCACGAAAGGTCTTAACATTGACATAAATTGGGCGAAAGTTCTTAAAATCGCAAAAACTATTGGGGCGAACATCTTAAAATATCGAAAGGAATGTGGCTAAACATAAGGGAGAACGAGGTCCAGAACAAAATCCTTCAAGTGGAAATCTACCCTTAACATACACAATCAAAAGATTGAATACGTACAATCAGCCTAATAATTGATGTCTCGGCACCAAATCAATTTAGATTAATAATTGGTATCAGCATTATCTAAAATTTATATATTTATTTCGAGTGAGATATACAAACATGTCCCTACACTTACCCACCCTATTCAACATCTGGCAGACATTAATACAACACAGAGCGACCCTAACACAACGACAGCCGAGACATGATGAGTTTGCGCGACCTAAAACACTCGGATGCCATAGTCTCTTGCCCATTCATAAGAATTGTTCCCCCCCCCCCCCCCCCTCTCCCATGCGGTCAGGTACAAGAACACATTAGTTGCCCACTGACCTCTGACCGCTAGTGAACCTGTTTACCCCTTAGTGTGGTGCTAGTGATTTTTTTTTAGTGAAACATGGCTTGTGTTACCTCCTCCCATGTTCTCCAGCTGTGTCTTGCTTTGCAGGAAAGGCTGGACAATGTGGAGCTAGAGATTCAATGCCTAAAAGATGAAAACTTGGCCTTGAAACTAGCCATGGTGGAGAAGAAGAGTGAGGCTAGTTTTCCTAGGGATCGTGAAACTCCCTGGAAAGTGGTTGCGACAAGTGCAACGACCTGCAAGCTGAAAAGGGACCCACTCAAGACCAGCAACAAGTTCATCACCTTACCTGATGAGTGTGATGGAGAACAAGTGAAGGATAGCGAGGCTGGGAGTGTTTCCAGGGGCGAGGAAAACACGAGTAAGGGAGGTAAGGAAACTACAAAGAAAGGTAAGTGTAAGCTTACCAATGTTGTTGGAGACTCTATGGTTAGGTATTTAGGTGACAATCTCTCCACCAAAGATAGGAAGCTGGAGTGTCTCCCCGGGGCAGGTATAGGTAAAGTTTGTGAGAGATTGGAGGACGTCATTGACGACTTTGGAGATAAACCCATAGTCGTACTTAGTGCAGGTAGCAATGACGTTGGAAAGCTTACCAGTGTTGAACTGCGTAAGTTGTATAGGGTAGCCTTAGATAAGATTAGGATGAAGGGTGGGATTCCCATTGCTTGCTCTATCTTGCCAAGAAGAGGTGTCAGACGTGAATGGTTGTCCAGAGCAATTGGTTTTAATTGCTGGCTGGCAAAGCTGTGCAAAGAGTTGTCATTACCATTCATAGACAACTGGAGCCTCTACTACGGTAACGATAGCTTGTAGGCAAGGGACGGGGTGCATTTAAGTAGGAAAGGGATAGGGATGCTAGGAAAGTTAGTTGATAGAGCAGTTGAGGTGGGGTTTTAAATTAGAAATGCCCCATCAAAAGAAAACCAAATAAATTAGGTGATAGAAAAAATAGTCAGGAAAGGAAATTAGATGTTATTAATAACAGTGAAACAATAGGTGACAATGCAGTAATAGAAGTTAGTCATATAAATAGTGGTACAATATCTACCTTAGTACAAGATAATAACAACAGTCAAATAGATACTAATAGAAGAAAAGAAGGCCCACCAGACACTAGTAAAAGAAATACATTGAGATTATATTACACAAACTGTAGGAGTTTATGTAATAAAATGGACGAACTTAGAGCACTTGTTAGCAATGAAAATATATACATAATAGCGCTTACTGAAACATGGATTAATACAGAATCCAAGCATTTTTTTAGCAGAATTTGATATACCAGGATATAGTTTGTTTAAATATGACCGAACAAGTAGGAGGGGCGGCGGCGGCAGTATTAGTCAGGAGTTCATTAAAATGCTGTACTAAATCAGGTATTAGGCTAAATAATGATAACGAAAGTGTTTGGGTAGAGGTTAGCGAAGGTAGCAAGACCATATTTATTGGAGTAATTTATAGACCACCAAATATGAGTAGAAACGAAAGTAAATCTGTATGGTAGGAAGTAAAAATAGCATCAAGGTTTAGCAATGTGTGCATTATGGGGGAGTTTAATTTTCCGAAGATAGATTGGCAGCATCAGATCGGCGACTCAGATTCTGAGGAGTTTATTGAGGCGGTACAAGATAGTTTTTTATTTCAATTCATTGACTCGCCGACTAGAGGTAATAATATCCTTGATTTAGTTCTCAGTAATAATGAACATATGATAAATAATGTTGAGATAGGGGACCAACTAGGAAATAGTGATCACAAATCTATTTATTTTAATATACAATGGACAGGAAATGCTAAAGAGAATCCGTCACTTATCCCAGATTTCAGAAAAGCCGATTATGGTGGGATAAGAAGAGCCTTAAACCCTATTGTTAAACAAATAATTCAGGATAAGCCAGAGTTAAGCTTGACAGCTACATATGAACAGTTTATTTCTTCACTTCACAATGTGCAAAATAAATATATCCCCAAAAGAAGATTTAGATCGATACAGAACCAACCAAAATGGATGAATAATAAACTAATAGATCTTATAGGAAAAAGGAAAGGAATATATAGAAAAATTGAGAAAGGCGAAACTCACCTACTTATTTACTATCAGACTCTATCAAGACAGGTCAAAAAGGAAATTAGGACAGCAAAAAGAAATGAAATAAGGATAGCCAACAACTCAAAAAATAACCCTAGAGCTTTTTACCAACTATATAAATCTAAAGTTAGAAATATAATAGGCTCCCTTAAAACTTCGATAGGAGAAATGACAGAAAATTATTTAGAAATGTGCAGTACATTAAATAGTCAGTTTCTATCCGTTTTCACTAATGAAAATTTGGAACAGATTCCAGAAGTCAGTAAGGTATATAGCGATAGTATAGAAAATAGGTTAAGTACGGTTACTATAAGTAGAAATGATGTGCTTAAGGAAATTGACAGACTGAAGCCTCAGAAATCACCTGGTCCTGATGAGTTATATATATGCTAGAGTATTAAAAGAATGCAGAGATGAGTTAAGTTACCCATTAAAATTTATTTTTAACAAGTCATTAGAAACAGGTATAGTTCCAGAAGCTTGGAAGCTTGCAAATGTAGTTCCGATCTTCAAAAAAGGTGATAAATCCATAGCATCAAATGATCGTCCCATTAGTCTCACTTCAATCATAGGAAAGCTACTAGAGTCAATTATTGCTAGGAAAATGAGAAACCACTTAGAAACATTTAACTTAATAAATTCTTCTCAGCATGGATTCACTCAGGGACGTTCTTGCCTTACTAATTTGCTTAGCTCTTTCTCAGAGGTATATGAAGCAGTAGATAATGACAAATCATATGATATTATATATTTATATTTCAGTAAAGGTTTCGACAGAGTCCCTCATGAGAGATTGATGAGAAAGGTTGAGGCGCATGGAATAGGTGGGGCGTTGTTAGGATGGATTAGGTCATGGCTAATTGGTAGGAAGCAGAGAGTCAGCATAAATGGTACTAAGTCAGAGTGGGGATCAGTCAAGAGTGGTGTCCCCCAGGGATCTGTATTGGGTCCTCTGTTATTTATCATATACATAAATTACCTTGATTTAGGTATAACTAGTAGGATAAGTAAATTCGCAGACGATACCAAAATAGGGACACCAATAGATTCAGATAGCGACATAGAGTGCCTCCAAAGGGATCTAGATACCTTACACGAATGGTCAATAAAGTGGCAGATGAATTTTAACATGACAAATGCAAGGTGTTAAAGATAGGGAAGACGAATACTAATGCAAAATATAAACTAGCTAATGCTGAATTAGAAAACTCAGACTGCGAGAAAGATTTGGGTGTGTTTGTTAGCAACGATTTGAAACCTAGAAAACAGTGTATAAGCGTACGTAACAAGGCAAACAGGATTCTGGGGTTCATCTCAAGGGGTGTGAGTAACAGAACTGCCGATGTTATATTGAAACTTTACTTGTCATTAGTGAGACCTTATATGGATTATGCTGTCCAGTTTTGGTGTCCTTATTACAGAATGGATATAGATTCCTTAGAGAGAGTACAGCGAAGAATGACAAAAATGATTCATAATATTAGAAATCTACCATATGAAGAAAGGTTGAACAAATTAGGCTTACATTCGTTAGAAAGACGCAGAGTTAGAGGGGATATGATAGAAGTGTTCAAGTGGTACAGTGGGGTAAATAAAGGAGACATGCAAAATGTACTGAAGCTCAGTGATAGCGAAAGAACTCGAACAAATGGTTTTAAATTAGATAAATTTCGTTTCAGAAAAGATATAGGCAAATATTGGTTTGGTAACAGAGTTGTAGATGGGTGGAATAGGCTACCAAGTGATATAGTGGGATCAAGAACGATAGGGAGCTTTAAGATAAAATTAGATAGGCATATGGACGAGATGGGTTGGGTGTGAGGGGGATCTACCAGGTGTGGGCCAATCGGCGCTCAGCAGACCCCGTTATCTTGCGTTAATCTCTGACCATTTTGGTGGGGTCAGTACTCAAGGTATTAGTGAGTTGGGCCTATAATTGGGCATTGTAATTGGGGTTGGGTGTGACAGGGATCTGCCTTGTATGGGCCGATCGGCTTTTTGCAGACTCCCATTTTCTTATGTTCTTATGTTCTTATGAAATACAAATGATTTATTTACAAACAGAGAACAAGAGAGGCAAAGAATTAGACCGAGATGACGGGTTGCAAGCAAAGGACAAAGCAACCCCCTCAGAGGTCCTAACAACTCAGGGGAAAGAGCAACATACAAGAGTCAGAATAGCTGCAATTAAGGAGAAGAAAAGGACAAGTAAAAGGACACAGGTGAAGATGGAAAGGAAAACCACAGAGTCCCTCCTATTTACCCGTGCTCTATTACCTGCAGGAATACTACAGTCTACCCAACAAAGAGATCATACCCATGCTCTAATACCTGCAGGAATACTACAGTCTACCCAACATAGAGAACATACCCATGCTCTAATACCTGCAGGAATACTACAGTCTACCCAACAAAGAGAACGTACCCATGCTCTAATACCTGCAGGAATACTACAGTCTACCCAACAAAGAGAACGTACCCATGCTCTAATACCTGCTGGAATACTACAGTCTACCCAACAAAGAGAACGTACCCATGCTCTAATACCTGCAGGAATACTACAGTCTACCCAACAAAGAGAACGTACCCATGCTCTAATACCTGCAGGAATACTACAGTCTACCCAACAAAGAGAACGTACCCATGCTCTAATACCTGGAATACTACAGTCTACCCAACAAAGAGAACGTACCCATGCTCTAATACCTGCAGGAATACTACAGTCTACCCAACAAAGAGAACGTACCCATGCTCTAATACCTGCTGGAATACTACAGTCTACCCAACAAAGAGAACGTACCCATGCTCTAATACCTGCAGGAATACTACAGTCTATCCACCAAAGGGAACGACATCCGGGACCTACAGGAAGTTCAAGCCCGGACCAATCGCAGAGACCCCTGTCCAGCCAATCACAGAGCCTGAGACATACAAGAAAGGCGTGCACCCAACAGCAGCCAGATTTGGATTACGATGAAGAAGAATGTATGCTAATTCCCCATAAAGGTCCAACGGCATACCTCTACAGATGGGACAAAGAGAATCACCTCTACAGTACCTCGCATCGAGTGTGGAAATAATAGAAAAGAAATTAGGAAGAACGAAAGCATGGCCTGCAACATAAAAAAAGCAAGGAAAGATGAATATAAGAAAAATATTTATGCTGCAGCCATGGAAGCGTTCAAAGAGTGTAATCTTAAGATAGAGAGAATAACGATGTACATGTATTATTAGGGTAAGTGTATTTTTAGAATAATGTTTGCCTTCACAATGATTAAAAGGCTGAAATTCCTATGTCCCTACTATTCTGAGATAGGTCAAATTGAGTTCAAATTATCTTGCAAATATAGCCTGACTGAAATCGATGAAAGGTATGCAAACACCCGGTAATACCTTCTACTAGTTCAGCTTTTAGTGGTTAGATAACAGTGTTGGCGAAACTTCATTATAGGACAAGCCCTTGTCCCTATAGTCAACTCCAACGAGGGTGGCGAACGAGAGTGTGTTGGAGGAACCAGGAGTGACCTTCTCTAGTGTTTGTGAGAGAGGCAGCTCCCTTTGATGTCCAGCTGGAGGAAGAGCTACGAGTCCTACGTCGTCCAGATTCTCACTCATGAAATTACTTCTCCTCTACACCCGTACCCTAAGTGTCTCAGTGTTAATCAGTTTTGGGAATTATTGTGAAGGTAATATAAAATATGCGAGTGTTCAATTTAACTTTTTTCGTAGAGATCCGCTTCTAGGACTCCCCTTGTCAATTTAGTACACATGCAGTGAATTTATGTAAGTACGGTTTGTGATCTATATAATTCATGTTCAAGCATTTCTTCATCTATTTTTACCTACGTTACATAGTCGATATTATACGTGATAATTAGTGAATGCTCTCAGATTTTATTCGGTTGTGATATTATTCATTGTGTGTCCAAGTCGAAGTGAAGTCTGTAACGAGGGCTATTTTCCTTCTTGAAACTTAAAAACCCTAAACTCAGGACCGTGCTACGTCCAGTTGTTATAAGAGATTACTTAGAGCATAAAGTCGCCACCGCTGAAAATAAAAACCCGTTCCGTTGAGTTAGAATTAACCTATGTTCAAGATTTCTAATTTGTATTAGTTCTTGTAAATAATCTAATCATTATACATTACCCGGTGTATGTAATTCTTTCACCACCGATTTAGGAAATCAGATTATACATTCTTGTATTCATCAAGCCTATTATTTGGCTATTGATAAGTTACTACTCTGTTCTGTATCTGTATAATTGTATCTTTTATTTAAGTTATAGTAAATCGCTACTTCGTTCTGCTTTCTGTTCAGTAGTTTGTTCATTCATTCAAACTTCTTCATTAGCCATTATTTTGGCTATTTATTTAATATTTATTATTATGCATTTGTTAATTAATTCAAACCAACTTGTTTATAGTTATCGTGCCGCTATAATTTATTCACTATATTTACAGTGAATCTGATTTCCTCATTCCGTGTGATTTTAACTCATTTACGATTGAATTAATTTTTCGTGCATCGTGTGAGAGATTATTCACAATTAGCCTATTCTTTGATAGTTAAATCTTAAATTAAATTATCATTTCATCTAGAGTAAGGCTAAGTTCATAACTTCTATCCTCGATTTAACGTTGCACTAAATCGAATATGTATTTAACCTGACCTCAGTCCGTCTGACCTTTTACCCCCTTGGTACCTTTGAGCGTATACCTGAACCGGCCCCATTTGTATTTCACGCCGCGCATACCTGTGCGCATCTGAGTAGATGATCTCAGCTGCCCGTACATTTTAATTATTATACCTCTGGATACACACTTGACCTGTATAGGTATTGTCATCAATATTTATATTATGTGTTTATTTTATGTAATAATAGGTTTCATATTTGATGCTTTGTAAGTGACGACATTATTCGCTAAGAGTAAAACGAATTCAACTCTTTATAAGTCACCTTGTGTTACATTAGACTCTTACTCAATATAGTGGAGATTCTTATGCCCACATTTACATGTATACCTTTTTGTATGTAATAAAAACGAGTGAAATTATTCCGTGTGTTTATTGTGTTTTGGAGAGTGATTGAGTAATCTATAAGTAACATTGATCAGGCGAGATGTGTTCCTGTTGAGCATTATCTGATTCTAAGTATCCGAAACCCGGATTATAATAGAATACATAATATAGCGAGTTGGATTACAACCCGGCATAGCAAAGACGAAGAAGTAGGAGGAGGAGCAGAGGTAAGAACAATAATAATGTCTGTACTTGAAAGGAGAGAATGAAGGAAGATGCAAGAAGAGGGGAGAAAGACAAATGGTAGGATAAACAAGCAGGGAAGAAGAAGAAAGCAGCAGAAGAAGAAGAAGCAGAAGTAGGAGAAGAAGAGGAAGATGAAGAAACAAACATGGAATATGAGGCGAAGAAGAAGGAAAAGAAGAAGCAGAAGAAGAAGGGAGAGGAAGAGAAGCAAGAGCAATAACGACCATACTTCAAAGGCCAGAATAAAGCGAATATGCAAGGAGAGAGGGAAGAGATACAAATGATAATATATACAGAACAGGGAATAGGAGAGAGGCGAAGAAGACTGAGTGAGAAGGACAAGAAGGGGAGAGGGAAGTGGTACAAGTGGTAAGATAAATAAAACAGGGAATAGGGGAGAGAGAAAGAGCGATAGAGAGAGACAAAGCAAACACGATGTAAGACACATAATTAGATAGGAACAAACAGAAGAGTGATGAAATAAGATTGTAGATTGAAGTAGAGGGGAGACAAACAAGTGAAAGTTACGGGGAGGTTTTGAGCTTCCTCCCTAAATCTTCATCAAGCTTTAAAAATATACAACACACACACACACACACACCAGTTTTAGCTTGCTCCCTAGACCTCCATCAAGCTTAAAACACACACACACACACACATAAAAACACCCAAGATCACCCTTCAAGACAAATTTGTGTGAACACGTCCTGGCCAAAGGGCAATTCCTTTTAAATTACATGCTCGCTATCGCTCGTCAGGACAAAAAATCGACACCTAAATGGCCTGAAAGGTCTTAAAATTGCCAAAGACGGAAGGAGGAAGAGTTTGTTTATTGGAGAGAGAGAGAGGGGGAGAAAGACAAGTGAACGTTAAGAAAACAAGGTGTAGGAGAGGGGGAGAGAACGAAAATTGAAAGGGTGGGCTTAAAGGGGAGGTGGGGTTGAGTGGTCTTGCCACTGACCTGGTAATCCAAAGGTCCCGGGCTCAAATCACAATGTATCAATGGGAAGATATTATTGGGATGGAATTTGTGCTGTACCTAGCATCAGAGCATTACCACAAAGCCCACCGAAACGCCAATAAAATACCCTCATTGTTCCCTGATTAAATAGCACTGTATGAATATTCCTATATTCAAAATATGCTATAGGGGTGCAATGCCTGGTGAGTTATCTGCTCACCAGGTGGCGTTGTGTGTGTGTGTAAGAGTGAGAGTCCGAGTGTGGGGGATGAGACAGTGAAGCACGGGAACGAGGTAGCTTCAGAGATGGGGTCGCTTCGGGCCATGAGTGAGCACCGTGCCTCATGTGAAGGCAAGATAGCAGGTGCTCGTTGTACTCTACGTGCTTCACATGTCTCACTCCCTAGACTGGAACGAGACCTCACGGGCATCACTGTTCATTGTGCAGCGGTGAATGTTCGGGCTCTCAGCCTATGCCCGAGAGGGGAGTAAGTTGGAATAAAAATAAAAAAACGAGGGAGGAAGGGAGGGTAATCAATGTGTGAAGAAGAGAAAGGAGTGAAGAGCAAAACAATTCTCGTAATATTTGTATTTTTATTTTATTTTGTTTTTCACTTGTTCACTAGACTGAAGGTAAATTGTATTATTCGGTTTACTTTTGATCAAACGCCAATTTTGAAGCTGCCAGAACACAATTGCCTGAAAATAATTGACGAAAAATCTCTCGTGTGACACCGCCTAAACTTCCTAAGAGTGGTATAGGAGGTGGGGGGGGGGGGGACGGACTGAACAATACGGTAATAACATTAAGGTGAGGTTTTGCTTTTGCTGGACCCCTCATTTTTAGCCCCATTAGTTTGGCGATTTTAAGACCTTTCGCAAGAGTGCTAGGAGGGGGAATAGGAATCATAATGACTTCAAAGGCGAGAGGAAAGTGGAGATACTGAAGGAGAGACGGAAGAAACAAGTGAGAGGATGATGAGCAGAGAGGAGGGAGAACGAGAAGTACAACACACACACAAGATAACTGGAGAGAGAGAGAGAGAGAGAGAGAGAGAGAGAGAGAGAGAGAGAGAGAGAAAGAGATGAAGATAGGCAGGGCAAAGAAAGGAACACTTTGGGTAACTACCTGCCTACCTCCGAATAAACTTTACTACCGGAAGTAGCTAGTAAATAGAAAAGTAAGCTTGTCATTAAGTATTAGGGTGAGTGAATGAGAAAGACAATAAGTAAGGTAATTATGTAAACTATATAACAAATAAGTATCTTATTAAGTAAGTGTCCAGTTAGTAAGGAAGGTAGGGTTCCCAATATAAACAAATAAATCCGCTACTCATTCTCAAAAAGTCGCTCGAAGGCCGGTAGATAGTAAATAATGCAGAACATCGCTAAAATAATGTCACAATCTCTAGAATATCGTCCAAAATGGCTCACATCTCCAGAATACCACTATAATAGGTCATCTCCCCGAACCAAGAATACGGGATTTGCTTAAAAGATAAAATTTAGTAAAGTGAAACGGCATGATACAAATAGGAAAATAAAAAAATATATACAGTACCGGTACATAAAGGGAGGCGCCGTGAGAAGGCATATACTGTACTTTCCCGCAGATCAACTGGAATGAACGAGGTACGGTATATACAGTATACTATATATATATATATATATACAGTATATAATAAGATACAAAGACGAAAATAAAATAACCCAGTACAAAAATACAAGCCAGAAAGAGAATAGAGGTTAGAGAAAGCCAACAGAATACCAGAAATAAGGGATGAACGAATAAATATGGAATAAGGAGGGAAAAACGAATCCCACAAAAGGGAAGGGCCGACTAAAGTGATAAATATGCTGAGATGAACGAGGTGCACGGGATATCGGTACTAGCATAAAGGTAATAGGGCGGGGGCCTACGGAAAGGAGACAGAACGCAATTAAAATAATACTAAGGGTAGATACATGTAATGGTAATAAGTAATGGCCGTAATAATACAAGTAATACAAAATATTGATAGGGTACATAAAACATTTAATAATAATATAATATGTATAACCTAAAACTGTCAATATAGCCTAGTTTTCTCACGACATAACCTATGAAACCAAATTTCGTTAATAATAAACACGTAGTCATACATATATATATTATATATAGTTCAGGTATGCTTAAGACTTAATTAGTTTTGATTATTTAGATATGGTAAAATTGCCGTTTCGATGCCGCAGCCTAGCCTATTTTAGTGGTGGAATTTGTTTCCTATGATATTTGATGTAATTAAAAAAAAAAAAAAAAAAATCATTCCCATTTGGAACCTTTCCTAACTTATGGACCACAAGAAATGAACGAACCATTAACCTACTTACTTAACCCCTTCAGCACTATGGCGTTTTTTTTTCTTTGATTCTGGCTAAAATTTGATGATTTTGTGCAGTTTAAGAAGGACCTATGTTACTAAGAGAGTTTATGGAGATCGTATTAACACATTTTTTTTTTTTTTTTTTTTCTATGTGATTGAGGGAGGCAAAAGGCATAACTGCCTATAGCGAGTGCCTCCCCCATAGTTGAAAGAGTGACAGGGCCAAAATCAAGGGACGTTCGAGCCAAAATGCCTGGACACACGGAGTTTGAAGCAATTTAAGTCATAGGAAGAGGGAAAGACTGATTCTGGGAGAGAGTTCCAGAGCTCAGATGTTGAGTAGAAGAAAGTTTGAGAGTAACGTTTCACTCTTGGGTTGGAGAGTTGCACAGAGTAGGGGTGGGATTGAGTTGCAAGACGGGTACCACGTGCCCTACGTAAAGGAGGTGGTATGCACTGGGATAGCTCTGAGGAACACTGATTATTATAGTAGCGATTAGAATAGCGAGAGAGATGCAACATTGCGGCGGAGAGAGAGAGATTGCAGAGAGTTGGTGAGTGGACGGGAGTTAATGATACGAAAGGCCTTCCTTTCAACTTTGTCTAGGAGAGCGGTGTGAGAGGAACCTCCCCACACATGTGAACAATACTCAATACAAGGGCGCACTATGCCCCTGTACAGAGCAAGAAGCTGTGCAGGGGAAAAGAACCCCCTAAGGCGGTTGAGCACACCCAGCTTCTGGGAGGCTGCCTTAGCAAGACTGGTAATATGGTCCTTCCAAATGAGAGCAGAAGAAAAGAGACACCAAGAATATTGAGAGAAGATGAAGGGTTGATTTTTGTATTGTTGAAGAATAAGGGATAGTCCGCTGGGAGATCCTGACGGGTAGATAGATGGAGAAATTGGGTTTTGGAAGCATTAAAGTTAACAAGGTTTTCTCTGCCCCAATTGGAAATAGTATTTAGATCAGAATTTAAGAGTTCTATGGCTTCATTACGTTTGTCGTTGAGGGATTGCTGGCTGGGGCGTTCTGAAAAACTAATGGAGTAGTGTAAGGTTGAGTCGTCTGCGTATGAATGGATGGGAATTAAGGTACAGTTAAGGAGATCATTTATAAAAATTAGAAAGAGAATAGGAGATAGGACAGAGCCCTGAGGAACACCGGAGTTTATAGGGTGAGGAAGTGAACAATGGCCGTCCACAACCGCAGCTATGGAACGGCCGGAAAGGAAATTAGAGACAAAGGCACAGATGGAGGGATAGAAACCGAAGGAGGGTAGTTTAGAAATTAAAGATTTATGCCAGACTCTATCGAAGGCTTTCGATATGTCTAGTGCAATAGAAAAAGTCTCACCGAAGTCCCGAAAGGAGGATGACCAAGAGTTAGTAAGATATGAAAGAATATCACCAGTAGAGCGACCCTTAAGGAAGCCATACTGGCGATCTGAGAGCAGATTATGAGAAGAGAAATGCTTAAGAAATTTGGAAGCAAGAATAGTTTCAAAAACTTTAGAAAGACAAGAGATAAGAGCAATTGGACGATAGTTGGAGGGTTGAGAGCGGTCACCCTTCTTTGGGACAGGTTGAATGTGAGCAAACTTCCAGCATGAAGGGAAGACGTTAGAGGATAGACAGAGACGAAAGAGTTTGCCTAGGCAGGGAGTCAGCACGGAAGCACAGTTTTTGAGAACAACAGGAGGAACACCGTCCGGACCGTACGCCTTATTAGTGTTAAGCCCAGAGAGGGTAGAAAGTACATCTTTAGAAGAGATTAGGATATTAGGCATAAGTAAGAGAGAGGAGGGCGGAGAGGGAGGAATAGCACCGGAATCATCCAAGGTGGAGTTTCTAGCAAAAGTTTGAGCGAAGAGTTTAGCTTTGTCAGAGGAAGAAGTGATGGTTGTGCCATCAGAGTGGGAAAGGGGAGGGAAAGACGAGGAAGAGAAATTGTTGGAGAGGTTTTTGGCTAGATGCCAGAAAGCTTGGGAAGAGCTAGAGTTGGATAGTTCAGTGCATTTATTATTGATGAAAGAGTATTTGGCAAGTCGAAGAACAGATTTGGCTTGATTCCGGGCAGAAACATATGAAGAATGAGAGTCTTGAGTTTTAAGGCGTCGGTACCGTTTGAATGCTTCCTCCTTATTGCGGACAGCAGTAGAACAGGCGTGAGTAAACCAAGATTTTTTAGCATTAGTCTGAGAGAAAGAGAATGGAATGTATGCTTCCATGCCCGATAGGATTACCTCGGTAATGCGTTCAGCACTCTCCGAGGGTCCTCGGCCATGGAAGCAGAAATCATTCCATGGGAAATAAAAAAAGTACTGCCGAAGAGCCTCCCAGTCGGCAACGCCAAAGTGCCACAAGCGCCGCCGGCTAGGAGGATCGGGTGGCTGTACTGGAGAGATAGGACAGGTGACAGAGATAAGTTTATGGTCGGAGGAGCCCAAAGGAGAGAAAAGATCGACAGTATAAGAAGAAGGGTTAGAAGTTAGAAACAGGTCAAGAATGTTGGGCCGATCTCCGATGCGATCCGGGATACGGGTGGGTTGCTGAACTAACTGCTCTAGGTCATTTAGGATAGAAAAGACGTAGGCTTGTTCACCAGGTGGATCAGTAGTTTGAGAGGAGAGCCATTGGCGGTGGTGAACGTTGAAATCTCCTAAGATGGAGATTTCTGAGAAAGGAGAAATGGATAGAATGTGTTCCACTGCAGAGTTTAGATAGTCAAAGAATTTAGGAAAGTTGGTAGAGTTAGGGGAAAGATAGACAGCACAGAAATATTTAGTAAGAGAATGACAGGAAAGTTTGAGCCATAAAGTTGAGAATTCAGAGGAGTCGAAATCGGGAACACGAGAGCAAGTGAGTTTGTTGTGCACATATGCACAACATCCGCCTTTGGCTTTGAAACTAGGATAGAGAAAGTAGGAGGATACAGAGAAGGGGTTGCTGGATGTTGCTGCAGACACCTGGGTTTCGGTGAGGAAGAGAAGATCAGGTTTGTAGGAGGAGAGATGGTGCTCAACAGAGTGAAAGTTAGAGGAAAGTCCGCGAATGTTGCAGAAATTAATAGAAAGAGTAACAGGCCGAGGTCCAGGTAATTGTGTGGGGTCGTCAGGGGATGGTCGGTCGGGTGAGGGGGCATTTATGGTCCCCCCCCCTGGGGACTCCGAGGCTGGGCTAAAATTCATCATTTTGTGTTTTTTTAACTTTGGTGTGGAGGAATGAAGTGTGGTGTGCATGTTTAGTGTAGTGAAGTGGATAGGAGGAGGAGGTGTTTGTGAGAGCTAGCTGGATTGCTCTCAGTGTAAATGAGGCACAAAGAAAATCAGTAAGAGAGGCCAAGCAAATGAAACAGGAGTTCCAGCGACTCTTTATCACATGCCTATAACCTCATTTGAGTTGTATAGGTAGATTACAAACTAAAGAAAATGGTCTAATGTATTCGATACAGACTCAAATGGATGTGCGGGTGTTATGGGTCATGACTATACACACGCAGAACATTGGATTGTCTCGCTTGGGTTTGATAGATTCAAACAGGTGTGCAGGTATTATGGCTCATGACTGTACATACACACCTTGTAGCAGCCTGGAGCTTCCTGCCGCTTCACACATGGTACCATACTTCCTGCGAAATACAACACTTCACTAATACATCAATACTTTCAGCAATCCGTATACTGTCCGTGTTGCCTGGGACACGGTTCTTATGTCCGTATGTCCGCGAAGTTCGTAGGAAATCCGCCTTTGACTGCGATCGAAGCAGCCTACCCTGTTCCAAGGCCGCAGGCAGACTGAACTGTCTGAACATGAGCGACGCCGACGCGGCGCTCGTCTGAGGGAGAATGGAGATTAGTCTTGCCAATTTACCTACTTTCACGCTAGATCTACTGTAGAGGTATTTACTTCAACCTATAAGCACATTTCTACATCTAGGCTAGCGATACTCTGAAGATTTGAGCCATTGTCTATCAATATTGTAGAAACCATAGAGTACAGATTGGATAGAGTGGAAAGAGAGACGCTACAAATCTGAAAATAGCGTGCCGCGCGTTCGAGAGATGGCAGCACGATCGCAAAAGAAAGCGGGAGGGTCTCCATTAATTCGTAATAATCCCTACCTTGTACTAATAAAGCTATTAATAATCAATTCTACGCTATCCAGATACTCTATACTCTATAGACATGACAGAGTTAAATAGACATAAGTAGATGCTACTGTAAAGGCTAGATCATCGTGAAATTGTCATAATTGTGAGGAGGTTCACAGCCACATCTCTTCTACCCCCACCATTGTTGTTGTGAGGGTGGGGAGTTGCCAACTTCAAACATGCTGGGACAAAATATCCCTAGATGTCATAAGTATAACCTATTAACGTATTTCGTGAAATGTCCTGTTTTAGTGCAACTTTATAAATTAACATCTACATGACATGTAACTAATAATATATATTAAAAATTACATTTTAATTCTTGTTGTGTTGCTTGTAGTTATACAGAATAGCCTACATCTATACAGTATAAGTATTTTTTATATTGTATATGTATTCCTAATATTTGCCTCTTGCTTTTATATATCTATTTTATTTTAAATTATTTAAAAGTGTTTTTACCAACATTAAATCACTCTTAACCCTTTGGCTGTGGGCTGTTTTGGGCTATTTAGGGCATATTCAGGCACTCATCAATGATAAACCAAGCATCTGCAATGAAGTGTATTCTGCCGAAAACTAGGCGAAAATAGCTTCAAAATGACACCAGAACGGACCGTCTATGTGGTCTGGTACACTCGCAGTGGTCCCAGTGAAACGCGGGAACCCCGCTATTATGTAACACTCGCTCGCTTGGCTACACTGATGAGAGAGACAGCTCGAGACACAGCCCAGCTCAGTGAGCCACTCGATGCTCTGAGGGTCGGAGGTGGGCCCCTCACGCTCCCACCCACTGACACTCGATTTTTAAGTTTTTTACAGGCTTTTAAAGCCTGGAAATTACTGTAACTTGCCAAAACATTCCAGAACGTCACCTGCAGCAAAAGGGTTAAAGACGTTCCCTCTTTAATCTATTGCCCCCCTCATTTTGTGGAATTTCCCTTAACTTTGGTAACACTGCAGACAAGACAGGCGCACAGATATCAAGGAGTATCTAATAAGGTAAAATGACTGAGGTGTTTTTGTTGTATGCCCTACAACATTCCTGCCACCAAATCCCTAGGACGCGCGGCAAAATAACCGTGTGACGTCACGCTTTCAATTCTATCCTTCTGTACTCTATGGTAGAAACTGTGGCAATATTCTAGCGATTTTCAGCATTTATTTACTATCTAGTGGACTATTGGTAGCCCTGATCGAGATCGGCGGGACCATGAGAAGTTGGTACGACCTTGAATGTTCCACCCTCCCTCCCTCCTCCCCCTATTGGTGTTCGTAATGCTCGGTATAATCAGATGAGTGATGGGCATCAAATTAAATTAAATTAACGCCGCTAATATTTAAGTTACAAATGTCAAGTTCGGATAAGATGTTAGGCTTAACACCTCGCTCTCTGTTTTTGTTTTTGTTTTTTGTTTTTTTCTATATTTCAACTTACTCCCTCTCGGGCATAGGCTGAGAGCCTGGACATCCACAGATGTACAATGAGCAGTGAAGCCTGTGAGGTCTTATTCCAGTCTAGGGAGTGAGACATGTGAAGCACGTAGAGTACAACGAGCACCTGCCATCTCGCCTTCACATGAGGCAAGGTGCTCACTCATGGCCCGAAGATGGCACTCATCTCTGAAGACACCTCGTTCCCGTGCTTCACTGTCTCACCCCCTACACTCGGACTCTCACTCTAACACACACACACAACGCCACCTGTTGAGCAGATAACTCACCAGGCATTGCACCCCTATAGCATATTTTGAATATGGGAATACTCATACAGTGCTATTTAATCAGGGAACAATGAGGGTATTTTATTAGCGTTTCGGTGGGCTTTGTGGTAATGCACTGATACTAGGTACAGCACAAATTCCATCCCAATAATATCTTCCCATTGATACATCGGGATTTGAACCCGGGACCTTTGGATTACCAGGCCAGTGGCAAGACCACTCCGCCATACCTCCCCTGGTTTGTCTCTCACTGTGTGTTTACTTTGCAAGTTTTACATTATTGTATGAACTAATAGTCAAACTATTAACGTATTTCACACTAACATAAGTTCCCTACGCCAGTTATAAGTGTAAGCATATACAGTATATTCGGTGCCGTTCTCATAGTTATATGTAGCAATTAAGGAAATTTAGCGGGTGGGAAACTAGGCAAACCCTTCCGCGCAGGCGTGAGAGGGAAACAAGTGCATGGGAGGGAAGGGAGGAGGAAAGAGAGAGGGTCGGGGAGGGAGGGTGTGAAACAAAGGAAACTAGGAAGGCGGGTTAGAAGGGACGGGAGGAAAGAAGGGGGTAGAAGGAAATGGATGAAAGGAGATAAGAAGGGAGAGATAAACATACGAATAAGTAGAAAACGGGAGTCTGTAGAAAGCCGCTTGGCCCACACAAGGCAGATCTTACTCCGAAAAAGTGAAGATAGAGGTATTGGATGAGATATGGAGGGCAGGGGAATAGAAGAAAGTATAGGTGGTAGGAAAGGAGGATGACAACGTAAGGGAGGCAAAAGCAGAGGGAGAAAGGGAGCTTACCAACAACCCACGGAATCTGAACGAGAATAAAACACGAATCACGAAACAATGATAGTTTGAAGCACGTAGTTTGCAGTGCCGGTTTGTGTGTTTGTTCACTTGATTTGGCCATCTTTGTAAAGAGATAAATGTTAACCCTTTCAAGATACGATGACGCATTTCTTTTCTGTTTTCTGGCTATTATTAGACGATTTTATTCAGATTAGGAACTGTATATGGAAGCCAGAGGGTTAATTGAGATAGCCTTTACTCTTAGGAACTGTATATGGAAGCCAGAGGGTTAATTGAGATAGCCTTTACTCTTAGAAACTGTATATGGAAGCCAGAGGGTTAATTGAGATAGCCTTTACTCTTAGGAAGGGTATATGGAAGCCAGAGGGTTAATTGAGATAGCCTTTACTCTTAGGAACTGTATATGGAAGCCAGAGGGTTAATTGAGATAGCCTTTACTCTTAGGAACTGTATATGGAAGTCAGAGGGTTAATTGAGATAGCCTTTACTCTTAGGAAGGGTATATGGAAGCCAGAGGGTTAATTGAGATAGCCTTTACTCTTAGGAACTGTATATGGAAGTCAGAGGGTTAATTGAGATAGACTTTACTCTTAGGAAGGGTATACGGAAGCCAGAGGGTTAATTGAGATAGCCTTTACTCTTAGGAACTGTATATGGAAGCCAGAGGGTTAATTGAGATAGCCTTTACTCTTAGGAACTGTATATGGAAGCCAGAGGGTTAATTGAGATAGCCTTTACTCTTAGGAAGGGTATATGGAAGCCAGAGGGTTAATTGAGATAGCCTTTACTCTTAGGAAGGGTATATGGAAGCCAGAGGGTTAATTGAGATAGCCTTTACTCTTAGGAACTGTATATGGAAGCAAGAGGGTTAATTGAGATAGCCTTTACTCTAAGGAACTGTATATGGAAGCCAGGGTTAATTGAGATAGCCTTTACTCTTAGGAAGGGTAATGGAAGCCAGAGGGTTAATTGAGATAGCCTTTACTCTTAGGACTGTATATGGCCAGAGGGTTAATTGAGATAGCCTTTACTCTAGGAACTGTATATGGTAGCCAGAAGGTTAATTGAGATAGCCTTTACTCTAGAAGGTATATGGAAGTCAGAGGGTTAATTGAGATAGCCTTTACTCTTAGGAACTGTATATGGAAGCCAGAGGGTTAATTGAGATAGCCTTTACTCTTAGGAACTGTATATGGAAGCCAGAGGGTTAATTGAGATAGCCTTTACTCTTAGGAACTGTATATGGAAGCCAGAGGGTTAATTGAGATAGCCTTTACTCTAGGAACTGTATATGGAAGCCAGAGGTTAATTGAGATAGCCTTTACTCTTAGGAACTGTATATGGAAGCCAGAGGGTTAATTGAGATAGCCTTTACTCTTAGGAACTGTATATGGAAGCCAGAGGTTATTGAGATAGCCTTTACTCTTAGGAACTGTATATGGAAGCCAGAGGGTTAATTGAGATAGCCTTTACTCTTAGGAAGGGTATATGGAAGCCAGAGGGTTAATTGAGATAGCCTTTACTCTTAGGAAGGGTATATGGAAGCCAGAGGATAATTGAGATAGCCTTTACTCTTAGGAACTGTATATGGAAGCCAGAGGGTTAATTGAGATAGCCTTTACTCTAAGGAACTGTATATGGAAGCCAGAGGGTTAATTGAGATAGCCTTTACTCTTAGGAAGGGTATATGGAAGCCAGAGGGTTAATTGAGATAGCCTTTACTCTTAGGAACTGTATATGGAAGCCAGAGGGTTAATTGAGATAGCCTTTACTCTTAGGAACTGTATATGGAAGCCAGAGGGTTAATTGAGATAGCCTTTACTCTTAGGAAGGGTATATGGAAGCCAGAGGGTTAATTGAGATAGCCTTTACTCTTAGGAACTGTATATGGAAGCCAGAGGGTTAATTGAGATAGCCTTTACTCTTAGGAACTGTATATGGAAGCCAGAGGGTTTGAGATAGCCTTTACTCTTAGGAACTGTATATGGAAGCCAGAGGGTTAATTGAGATAGCCTTTACTCTTAGGAACTGTATATGGAAGCCAGAGGGTTAATTGAGATAGCCTTTACTCTTAGGAACTGTATATGGAAGCCAGAGGGTAATTGAGATAGCCTTTACTCTTAGGAACTGTATATGGAAGCCAGAGGGTTAATTGATAGCCTTTACTCTTAGGAACTGTATATGGAAGCCAGAGGGTTAATTGAGATAGCCTTTACTCTTAGGAAGGGTATATGGAAGCCAGAGGGTTAATTGAGATAGCCTTTACTCTTAGGAACTGTATATGGAAGCCAGAGGGTTAATTGAGATAGCCTTTACTCTTAGGAACTGTATATGGAAGCCAGAGGGTTAATTGAGATAGCCTTTACTCTTAGGAAGGGTATATGGAAGCCAGAGGGTTAATTGAGATAGCCTTTACTCTTAGGAACTGTATGGAAGCCAGAGGGTTAATTGAGATAGCCTTTACTCTTAGGAACTGTATATGGAAGTCAGAGGGTTAATGAGATAGCCTTTACTCTTAGGAAGGGTATATGGAAGCCAGAGGGTTAATTGAGATAGCCTTTACTCTTAGGAACTGTATATGGAAGTCAGAGGGTTAATTGAGATAGACTTTACTCTTAGGAAGGGTATACGGAAGCCAGAGGGTTAATTGAGATAGCCTTTACTCTTAGGAACTGTATATGGAGCCAGAGGGTTAATTGAGATAGCCTTTACTCTTAGGAACTGTATATGGAAGCCAGAGGGTTAATTGAGATAGCCTTTACTCTTAAGGGTATATGGAAGCCAAGGGTTAATTGAGATAGCCTTTACTCTTAGGAAGGGTATATGGAAGCCAGAGGGTTAATTGAGATAGCCTTTACTCTTAGGAACTGTATATGGAAGCCAGAGGGTTAATTGAGATAGCCTTTACTCTTAGGAAGGGTATATGGAAGCCAGAGGGTTAATTGAGATAGCCTTTAATCTTAGGAACTGTATATGGAAGCCAGAGGGTTAATTGAGATAGCCATTACTCTTAGGAATGGCATATGGAAGTCAGAGGGTTAATTGAGATAGCCTTTACTCTTAGGAACTGTATATGGAAGCCAGAGGGTTAATTGAGATAGCCTTTACTCTTAGGAAGGGTATATGGAAGTCAGAGGGTTAATTGAGATAGCCTTTACTCTTAGGAACTGTATATGGAAGCCAGAGGGTTAATTGAGATAGCCTTTACTCTTAGGAAGGGTATATGGAAGCCAGAGGGTTAATTGAGATAGCCTTTACTCTTAGGAAGGGTATATGGAAGCCAGAGGGTTAATTGAGATAGCCTTTACTCTTAGGAACTGTACATGGAAGCCAGAGGGTTAATTGAGATAGCCTTTACTCTTAGGAACTGTATATGGAAGCCAGAGGGTTAATTGAGATAGCCTTTACTCTTAGGAACTGTATATGGAAGTCAGAGGGTTAATTGAGATAGCCTTTACTCTTAGGAACTGTATATGGAAGCCAGAGGGTTAATTGAGATAGCCTTTACTCTTAGGAACTGTATATGGAAGTCAGAGGGTTAATTGAGATAGCCTTTACCCTTTTATTTTATTTATGTATTTATTTATTCATTTATTTATTTATTTTATTCAGTTTTATTTTATTTTGTTTGTCATTATATTGTGCGGTTCCTGTTTTGGTTTGTTTGTTTAGCAAGTTTTACATTTTACTTCCCGCCTATCCTTCCTAAGCTGTATAAAATATTCTAATGATAGCCAGAATAAACTGTCTGAACGCGGCGTAATGCTCAAGGGGTTTAAGGGGATAGTGGCTGGGTTTTGTTCTATTTATTCAGTTATTCATATAATGTTTAGTTTCCTCCCTAGACCTCCATCAAGCATATACAAAACAAAACCTAGACCCCCTTCAAGATAAATTTGTAAACAAAAATCGGTAGAAGAATGTGCCAGCCGAAGGCCGAAGGCCAGTTCCTCTTAAGATTACAGGCTCGCAATCGCTCGCCAGGAAAAAATAAACACCTGAATGGCACGAATGGTTTTAAAATTGACAACGAAATGGGGCGAAAGGTGTTAAAATCGTCAAACTAGTGGGCCGAGCGCCTTAAAATCTCAAAACAAATGGGGCTAAACACGAGGGAGAAAGTGGTCCAGAAACCTGGCCCATCTCCCCTTAAGGGGAGACTGGCCGTTTGTTAGGTCTAATAATTCATTTATTCATATATATTTTTTGTTTCCTCCCTCAAGCTTAGAAAAACACCCCCTAGACAAGATAAATTTGTAAATTTTTCGGTAGAAAAATGTCCCGGGCGATGGCCGGTTCCTCTTAAAATTGCAGGCTCCCTATCGCTCGCCAGGAAATAATCAACACCTAATTGTTTTTGTTTTTTCTATATTCCAACTAATTACTCCCTCTCGGGCATAGGCTGATAGCCTTTACACTCTACCGCTGAACACTGAACACGGTGAGGCCCGTGAGGTCTTGCTCCAGTCTAGGGAGTACGACATGCGAAGTTTCACGGCTCGAAGCAACTCCATCTCTGAAGCCGCCTCGCCTCTGCGCTTCACAGTCTCATCCTCCCACACTCGGACCCTCACTCAGAACGCACGAAAGGTCTTAACATTTACAACGAAATGGGGCGAAAGGTGTTAAAATCGCCAAACTAATGGGCCGAACGCTTTATAATCTCAAAACTAGTGGGGCTAAACATTAGGGAGAAGGGGGTCCAGAAAAACGGTCTGCCTCCCCTTAAACTGTTAACCCGGTGACGTCCTTTTCATCATATTCTAGCAACTATTAGAGTATTAGACGATTACATACCGCTTAAGAAGGATCCGTAGTAGCTAAAAGGATTAATCAAGATATCCTGTGGCCTTTTGATTGTTAGAGGTCCTTCCTAAGCCGAATAAAATAATATAGTGGTTACCAGAATTTATCGAAAGGGACGTCACCGGTACCGAATGGGTTAAAAAGTATGGCGAAAAATTAACCCTTTCTGTAACGGCAACGTGTTTTCAAAGTTCATTCTAGTTGGGTCAGAGGTATCCTCACCAGGATTCCAATCCACTCACTCCAGGTATATTTGGGAGAGTCGGGCACCGTAACCACTCGGCCATGAGCGGAAATTGTGGTTACGGTGCCCGACTCTCCCAAATATACCTGGAGTGAGTGGGTTCGAATCCTGGTGAGGATACCTCTTACCCAACCTGTCGTACTTAACCCTTTCACGCACATATGACGCAGAGGTTGCCAGCTTAGCAATAAGAAATAGAGTTTTCTCACTCTTATAATTACCTCTCCAAGATTAGTTTTCTGCCCACAGCTAACTCAAAGATAACTGCAGAGGTTGAAGTAACTAAACTAAAGGTTTCTAAATACCCCTGATGGTAACAAAGGCTTTAAAGTATCCCCAATAGGCTCAAAATCGCGTCATATGTTGGAGAGGGTTAATCGTACATAATTGATATTCATTCTAGTTATATTTAGAGGATATTATGCAGTTTAAGAAGAATCTGTGGTAGTAAAAATGGTTAAGTGAGATAGTTCGAAGCCTCATAGCTGCTGGAGGCCCTTTTTAAACTGAATAAAGTCGCTCAATAGTAGCCAGGATAAAGTTAAAAGGCCGGCAGCGGTAATGGAAGGGTTAATGTTGACAAAAGTGGATAAGCAGGACAAGAATAACAGGAAATCTACAGTATATTGAATCCATTGTCTTGGAGTAGGGGATAGGGAAGACGAATGTGTTTGACCCCGATACAGTGTTGGACTCCAATACCCCGACCCCGATTTTTTCGGTAGAAAAACTGCACGCTCGCTATCAGTCACCAAGTAAACAAAAAATCGACAATTCAATGGGGGAAATGTCTTAATCTTGACAAAGAAATGGGGGGAAATTACTATACATCGTCAAAGTAATGGGCATCAATATGACCCCCCCCCCCCACCCCCCGGCATTAGACACATTTCAGCCCTTCCCACGCGCCAATAACGGCCGGTATTAGCATTGGTAATATCCGGACTCCGGGAATATTTTAGACTAATTAAAGCCCGGCCGGAATCGGATAGGGCCCGAGGCTTGAATTGGATAATGGTAGTCGATTCACGGCTGCACAAATAAGAAGCGGAAATTCACGTTCTTTCGTTTTGTATCTGAGTATCCGTCTGTCTGTCTGTCTATATGTCTCTCTCTCTTTCTCTCTCTCTGGAGGGGGGGGGGGGGGTCAAACTGCTACTACCGATACTACTACCACAATCATCACCGCTATCACAACAACTATAATAATCTATTCAGTTGACCTGTACTCCTAACTGGTGTTTGTATCGACGCTCATGATTGTCTATCTTATCAATACCCTAGCTCACTGGCCAAATTGAGTGGCAGACCTGATCATTTACATATTACTATCCTTATTGTTCCTTATTTATTCATTAAACTAGATATGTTTAAGTCATTATATTTATGACTTAACAAACTACAGCACTATCTGAATCTAAGGAGCTATTAAATATCACATGAAACACAATAATGACGTATATATCACAAAATAAGCACAAGCGAAATAAATGAATTATAAACCCAAGAAGTAAGTGAGAAGTGAAGACAGACTGACTTGGCCCATACGGCTTAGGCAATCACAGGTCGTGTTTTACATAATATACATTTAAAATAGGCACTCGTCACAAGCAGTTTTGTCATTTGTATCCCTCATCCAAATAGACAAAAACATAGAGAGAGAGGCAGAGTTAGGCCCACGGTAGCGTAGCTTATATGATTACTGCTACTGATTACTATTGTAATTATACTCGGAGGAATATTATGATTGATTATAAACAACCTGGCGATATTTGAATAATTTTAATCAGATGGTAATATTGATCCACAATGCAATATTATCGATATATATATATATATATATATATATATATATATATATATATATATATATATATTGTCACTCCCAACTAAGTTGTAACCTATGTCAGTTGTTCGTGTGTTATAATATCTCATGTAGCCCTGGGTGAGGCTAGTTTGCTATGCCTCTTTCTTCTTTTCCCTTGCGAGCCCTTGTGTGGCGCCTTGCAATTACGTTGCCGTTCGGCTAGTAGTTATAATTAATTTAGGTTATTTAGCCCTTCTGCGATTAATGCAGTTTATCATAAGTGTACACAAAGTTGTCTTATGTTTTACCTGATTACTTTTGTGTTGTTAAAAAGAGTACAGGCGCCTGAGATAATTAAGTATTCTAGCGACGCCTGGAGCCCTTCCTTGCCACGCGGGCCCCTGGCTCGACTCTTGCGGGTGCAGGAGAGCGTCACTTCAGTCCTGCCCCTCGCTCCGACAACATCACTGTTTGGTGTTGGTTGGCTTGCTTCCTCATGTTCCCTTATATACCGCACATTTTTTTTTGTTCCTTATTTGATCGAAGCATAGCAGGGCTGGAGTCATTCCAAGCATATATGTTTTGTCTTACTCTATTTAGTTTAACTACTAAAGTTTATTTTGTTTAGCTTAGGAAATTCACTGCATTCTTTTCGCTGGCAATCTTAAATGATAAGCTTCTACACTGTTTTCTTCCATTTCTTTTCCATTGTTCTACTGCATTATTATTGATTATATTATGTATATCTTGTGTATTATTGTGGTTGACATCTACAGTGGTTTGTTCGGTGGCTCTTAGAAGCCCACCCCACAACCTACTGAGATGTCAACCCAGTTGCATTTATGTGCAGTCTAAAATAACCTCATAAGTACTTTTGAATACTACACGCACTATCAACCAGACTCCAGACTCGGGGACAATAGATATTTTTGTGTCTCCTTGTACAACTGCTTTAATAGAGCAAAGAGGAAGATAATCCCTTTTCCTAGAGAACCTGCATGTCTTGGTGGTTGAGTCAGATATTAAGAGCGTGTCTGTTGCAGGGTAGTGCAGTACGGTGGGCAGTGTAGGGTGCAGGTCTACAGCATTGGTTGTCTTTTTGCTGAGGCGGTTCCTTTTTGCCAGGGCTGTGGGCTAGGCTATTTGAGCATCTGTTTCCCTGGCCTCCCCTTGTAACAATATATATTTATATATATATATATATATATATATATATATATATATATATATATCATTATACACGTGCGTGTGTGTATGTTGTGAGGCCCACGTTTCTTCAACAAACTCCCGCGGCGAGTAGGAGACATGAGGGGCGTATCGTTAGACAGATTCGAGAGAGCCCTTGATGTCGAACTACAAAAAGTGCCCATCCTCACAGGGGAGCACTCCGCCCCTTCGTACAGTCTGATGCACCAATTTTCAAACAACAACGAAGGGTGGTGCGCTCCTCGGTGCCATTAGCAGAGTGGCGAACTCAACATAGGTAGACATATGTAAGTATATACAGTATATATATATATATATATATATATATATATATATATATATATATATTTATGCCTATATATATGTGGTGAGTGTTTGTCTATGCGTGTGTGTTACGTATGTGTGTCCTCGTATATGCATGTGTGTGTCTGTGTGTATGTACGTCTGTCTACCTATACACATACACGCCCCCATGAACACCAACATAACAACTCAACATTCTCGCTTCATATATTTCTCCAGCTAGTGAGAAACCAACAACAATCTCTCTCTCTCTCTCTCTCTCTGAGGTTTGGCGATTATATATATATATACAGTATATATATATATATATATATATATATATATATATATATATATATATATATGCGGTATAAATGAAGGCTTATTCTTCAATGCATTAATAATATATTTTGTTTGCATCAAAATGAGAGCATAATTATACATACAGTATATACCGCGGGAGGGGGAGGGCACCTTTCGTCGCGGTCGGTCCGAGGTTATCGACTATATCGCGGGATAATGGTGATCTAACTTGTCTCAAAACTACTCACAAAACAAACTGAGTGTAGTGCAAATCCAAGACGATTACCTTGATACCTTAGGAGATATACGCGATTTGAAAACAAAATCCGTTAGCACTCTTTATTTCTTTCTCTCTCGAAGTCATAAAGATTGCCCACACTGGCCCATCAAACCTACCTACTTCTCTCTCTCTCTCTCTCTCTCTCTCTCTAATAAATATTTTAAGCTATATATATATATATCACTTTATGTTCGTTTTGTTTTATCACTACATAACACATATGCTAGGTTAAAGTAATGGAAATGCATATATTATATTTTGTATAAAAGGAGAAAAATACAAGACAATCTACATTTAGACAATATATTGGTTATTAATATATAAAACAGAAAAAAACGAGATGTGAACATAGTAATACATTTATATACGGGACAGTCAGACTTAAAGGTCATGCCTTAATTAATTACCTCCACTATTTCAACATTGATTATATCCAAGTTTGTTCCATGATATGGAGTATTTCTACTTATCTACAAAGGTAATTACAAAATGTGAATTGTGAAGGTGAAATATGACTGTGGAGAGTGGCTGTAGCTTATATCACAATTATTTGACTACCTTGAGCATTTTCCGACCTTGTTTCCGTGCTGACTTTATTGCTCTGTTTAGCACTCTCACACGAAAAAAGATCCGACACCTAACATAATACGCTATTACGTCAGTAGGGAGTGATACAAACTTTGTTATATCAAAGGTCAACTGTTTGATGGCCCGTTTACCTGGCTATAAAGTTTGTTCTCCGTGGTGACAACAAAATATCTTTTCCATCATTTGCAAATGTTGAAAAAAGTCATCACTTGGTTTCATTAATCCAAAACCTCTGTCAACTGCCCCAATCCATGTGTTATCTTTCTCTCCCACCTGTTCTCCAAGAAACTGATATTTTGGAAACTTGTGGCCAATAAAGCCTCCAAAATATCGGAGACCTTCAGTTTCTGTGGCCTTTTCTAAGTTAAGGTCATCCTCAACATCTTCTGTATCCCATTTGTTATTATCATTACACACAGGCTCAAAGTCTTTATCACTTAATGTTGAGAATAACATAGCTGATAAAGAAAGCTCACGCTGAAGTGCATTGTCATCTTTATCATTTCCCACTGACTGACCTTCAGTACCAGTGGGAAAGTAACCTTCCGATATGCTCGCATCATGACTTTGTTTTTCACAGTTATATTGTTCACCAACCAATGCACTGTTTTTACCTAGCAAATGTATTCTGGTACGTTGCTTCACTGATACAAGAGAAGGGTGATCATAGCATGCTCCCATTTGTCTCAGACTGGCAAAATGATGTTCAAGACCATCCTGGTTAAGTCTGTATGTAAGTTTGTATGGTATGCTGAATTTCTCCTGCAACATTGCAAATAATGTGGACAAGGATTGGGGAAGATATAATCAATCCCTTCTGAAACTGATACCTGGTTTTACTTCCATAAACTTTCATCGATGATGCTGTTTGTGTCATGTCATTTATAATTTGATTTTGATATTCTAAATTGAGTCCATATGCATTTCTGGAGGACTTACTATCATATGGCACTCTGGAGTTAAATATATTAAACCAGGAGTCAGCCAAATAGATAAATTGGCTTGTTGCCTCCCAATCCTTGCTTTGAAGCAATCCTTTGAGTCCAAAATACTTTAAGGACTTGGCAGTGGTTTCAGAAAGTAGTTGAGCAGCTAACTTTACATTCATTCGCTGCACACCACTAGCTGTTATATGTTATTCGCACAAACGATGTGTAGTTTTCAAATCACTGACACTTCTTCTTACAATTTCCCGAACACATTCACTATTAATGGATTTCTCTTCTGAAGCCTCAAACCCAGAATCAAGGAAATTGTTTCGGATTAACTTAATCAGATGAGGAGCATCAGCAAACACAAAAATGTCTCTGTCAGAAGTAGCTGAATTGGCAAAGGATGTTTTCTCCACACTTACACCTAAGGTATTCCATAGTCTCACATTTGTAGGCCCAAGATCGTTAATTAAAGCTACTACGGGAAAACCAGCTGCTGCTACCTTACTGATAACATTAAACAAAATGTCCTTGGTCATATCACAGTCAAAATCATAGAAGATTAGTTGCTTCCATGAACCAACCTATCTCCTAATCATAATGCACTGTACTTTGGTTTTGGGATCATAGAGAATGTCTTTTCCCTTGTCATAAGCCCATTCTTTGGCAATACTACATTCATCAAAAGATAAAACACAGACACGATCTTCAATATCCATGGACTCAGCTTTATGTTGCAACAAATTTAAAACAGATTGCAACACCCCTGGTTCACAGTAAAACTTTGCCACCCAACGATGCAATGTGCTTGCAGACGGCAAAGGAAACTTGCGTACCTCACGCAAATACCTATATGCTTTAGGGCTCAAATTTTGCAAAGTTAAAGCTTGACTAATGTCATCTTCCTTCCAGTGTGACCCAGACTTTCCTGTTAAGAAAAAATTGACTTGGGAAGATGAAAAAAAGGACTTAAACCATTCATAAACTGTTCATATGCACGTGCTGAAGCGTGCTCTATCTTGGCAAGCAGATAATTTTTGTCTTTTAGCCAATTAGCCTTTTCAATAAGTAGAGCATCTTTTTCCATTCTTACTCTTTTTACTTCCTTCTTCATATCTTCTAACTGGTGTTGCATCCCTTCGATGCTCGCAACTGGTTCCACATTTTCCTGCCACACCTGATCCTGTATGTCTTCCAAAAGTCTTTTCTACCCCTGTTGTTCATGTCTCAAATCCCTTGAGGCAACGTCTTTCGTTTCTGCAATCAAAGTTTCAGGTCCTATAGCTTCAGGTGGAAAGAGAGAGAGAGAGAGAGACGAGACTTAGGAGGAGGAAGAGAGAGAGAGAAGAGAGAGAGAATAGAGAGAGAGAGAGAGAGAGAGATCTATCATAAGCAGTTGCATATATCATATATCAAGTATGCACATGAACAAAAATCCTATAGATTATATACCCTATGTGTTCCTATAAACCGAAGTAGAACAAAATACTGAATGATATATTATCTACAAGTGACTGTGTAAATGAAGGAACGTGTTTCAGGCCGGAAATGCTCAAGAAATTTATTACATGTTTACAGTACCGTGAAATGCTCAGTGTTGGTGTGTGTGTGGGGTTGTGTTGTGTTGTGGGTGTGTAAAATGGAATGGAAGAATGCTCAGATCGAGGCACCTTTGAATGCCGAAATCATTTGTTTTATTTATTTATATTTTATATACATTTGTACTTCAACGAAAGTCTTTTGTATGTCTACAATGATTATGTTATTGATTTTTTCTTTAATAATATGCTAATTTCATATTGTTGTACTAACCATACAAGTATAAAACAATTTAGAGAAAACTAAGAACAACAAGAGTGGTGGCAACACTCTCCTCTGTTGACATAACCCAACCTTCTCAACCGTTCGACTGTGTTGGAATACCAACCACCGCTCACAACATGAGGTGCTTTTAAAATTTATCTATTGTTTCATTATTGTTCCAGAGGTATTATAGCTTTGTTTAGGGTGTAATTAAGGAGTTACTTCATCGTACAGCTATAAATACCGTGCATAAAAAGATGAGGATTATGGATACTGCTTTTTACACGTGACTATATAATTTATACAAAATGTTTTAGAGGACTATTAGCTAATTATTGTAGTCAGATAAAACATCAATAACTAATACATTAGGAATTTACATCGTGTAACAACAGACTCGCAGACATAATGATTCACAATAACAGTACGGGTATCTTCTTACGTGAAAACATACATAGAAGTAATACTAACATAACCTATACAGTTTCTTATCTTAATATTTCAAGTACCGGGTTAAACTAGATTGTAATGTGGAAATAGTAGTGCTCACCTCTTGATGGTTGGTAAGTGAAGGGTTTGGAAGTTAACCAGCCTTTATCCGGTGCCGCGTGTTTTTTTTTGGGGTACTGGAAGGCCTAATAATTCATATTTAAGATTTCTTTCAAATGCAGTTGTCTCAAAATGCAAACTGCATATCCTTGCAATAAGCATCATTAATATAGTCTGATCTCTTACAACACAGGTGAATCCATTTGTGGTCTTTGTTTTCGTCTTTTGGGGAAGGAGTGAAAAGTAATATGCTTATCACTTGCTTTTTTCTTGTTTGAGAAACACCCAAAAACCACTGCACAGTTTTTGGGCATGTCTGTACAACTTTGCTTAAGCAAAACAACACAGTAAAACATCGAGGCTATGCTTAAAAAACTTCACTTGATTCTGGAGAGATGTGCGCGAAACCTACACAAATCAAAGGCGGGTAAATACTGAGGGGGGCGGGAGGTCAGGGGCCTAGATTCTCCATCACTGCGGCGGGTCAGAGGATGTTGTGGGGGCATCTGGTGACAACTACCTTGTACTGTATATCTTGCGCCTACCCGTTGCTGTAAACAAAACCCAAGCGTCGCCCAGTGTGTAAAGTGTAACGAAAGTATATTGCTGATATTAACTGTAATCATACCAATAATAATAATAGGAGAACTAGCTACAAAGCAACAGTAATGTGGTGGAAATGGGTAGGTTAAAATCGAGTGGATAAAATTACTTGAACTGATATAGACCATTGCGTTGTGAAGGGAAAGAAATATATAGATTATAGTTAATACGTTAAATCCCCGTTACCCAATTCGGCCAGCCTATCAGTGTAAGTCGGGAGTTATTCCAGTGTGAAAAAATGGTTAACGCAGTGTGTAACATGTTTTCTGTGAAACTCTTTTTGAAAGTATATTCATGGAATTTTTAGTATAGGAATACATGTACAGTGTATTTGTGTACGTATTCGTTACACCCCCCCCCTCCCCTCCCCCCCCCCCCCCCCCACAATTACCCGCAGAGCCATAAATTTTCTCCCCGCTTCCCTCGGGCCCACCCCCCATCCCCCTCGTCACACCCCCTTTTCCTCAAATGGCAACATACGCGTCAATGCGATAGCTCTGTAAAGAAGAAATTCTTTTGAATAATGGTAGAAAATATCAGATATGCAATAACACTTTTCATACGTGCGTTGGACTGAAATAAATAAAAAGCAAATACAAGGAAATAGGGACCAACACCCATTTCTGCAATAAATGTTTTTCCCTGGCAAAGCCGGTTATTAGGATGGTGGAAAATACAGAAATGGAGTTAAGAATCGAACTAATCCAGACACTGAATTAAATCTACACCATGTGGATATCCGAGCATGAATCCACACCCCCTTCCCAAACACTCCAGTCTACAGCCCCCCCCCCCCCCCCTCATTATTCCACAGCACTGAATCCCACACCCACCCAAAATAATGTATCCAATATGCCTTCTCAATCAACCCCTACTATACCTCCAACCCAAGACTCCCCTACATGCGACGAGGTCTCGCCACCTACTGCCAGTGCCCCCTCTCCTCCCACCGCGCTTGGGGAAAATGTGACTGGCTCGCCGGCTCACAGTCTGACTCCCTCCCTCCCTCCCTCCCTCCACTATTTTTGTTGTCCCTACTGGACCTACGGCTATGGAACAGATAAATTCCCTAGATACCAACATTAGGCAACAGGATGAAGCAGAATTTGAACCGAATACATCAACCTCCACAGACACTACCCCCACCCAAAACACATCCACCACAAACACTCCCCAACCACCACCACCCTCCCTTCCATCTACCCACCCAGACAGTCTCCCTTCATCTAACCCCAATATCCCCAACACTATTTCCTACTGCACTACCCATTCATACCCCTCCCCCCACTCACCGACCCCTCACACTCCCCTCCCCCTACCCCTCCTCCTACCCATACATTGCCAGACATGCCAGACATTGAAACATACTGTCCAAGCAGAAGGAGAGATGGCGGTGTGCCGACGGGGTTATCTCATGAAAAATTGCTCATATTGGCCAACTTGTTAAAGATAAATGGGAAGAAGTGCAACTACAATCACCCCAATATATTCTATAATGGATATAAGAGTCGATCATGCCATCTAGTAAGTCATGCCCAGACTAACTCCAAGAGACCTAATACACCCACCCTTGTGTAAATCCTCACTAGCAAACCGGACCTGCCTATGATTGGATGGTACTGTACTGAATGCCACGTTAAAGATACACTTAGGGCTAAAACACATAATGAAGATGGGGCCTCACACCATTTGGTTAGCCACAACACGAACGAGGGAAAGAAAAAAGGCTAGAGGCAAAGACGAAATATGGGAAGAACAAGGTAGAACAACTAGAAGCAGCATATACAATCATCTAGAATACCTGATGATACCAAACAACAAGGAGAAATGTACCGCCTCACCACCAACCACCACAGGGGCCGCCCCATACCACCAGAGATGGGTAAACTCACAAACCACCACACCCAGGCATCCTCCCCTCTCATATATGCAAACCTACAATGTCTTAAAAAAACAGTAGAACAATAAAAGTCACCTTTCAATTTCAATCCAAGTCCTAACCGTTACGTAGAAAAGGGGAATGAACTGCCTTGCTGCCCTTTACGGAAACTCACATTAAAGATCACGAAGAACATAGTGAAGTATAGGATCCCAGGTTACAACCTACACAGGTCAGATAGAAAAACACCGAACCTGTGGAGGCATAGCTTTTTACATAAAAAAAAACTCTCTGATAAGTACCGAGGTTTTTTAATCACTCCAATGAGGTAGTAGAGACTACTGGGGGTAAACATAGAGAGTCTAAACTCTGGCAATTAGCCTCACATACAGACCTCCAGATGCCTCACTTCCCCGAGTTCCAAAACCCAGCTTGATAAGATCAAAACTGCTGTAGAAAGTGCTGGGGGCTCCAATCCCTAACATCCTGGTGGTTGGGGGATTTCAATTCCCTAATATCAATTGGAGGCGAGTAGAATACTCAAATAATGCCTTAACACCTCCAATATGCAAATGGTGAGGCACACGTCAGGAGCACTTCTTAATTTATGTCCTCTGTTCAACTTTAACCAACACATCACAGCTCACTAGAGTCCAAAATGTCCTAGAACATGATTTTCCCTCAAACAATGAGAACATTGTGCACAAT
>CM064549.1:5862156-5935956 GCA_032716605.1 Paralithodes platypus
ATACTATGTGTTCTAACCGAAGTAGAACAAAATATGGAATGGATATATCTACCACTGTGAGTGTGTAAAGTGAAGGAAGTGTTTACAGCCGGAAATGATCAGTGGCTGTGTGGTGTGTGTGTGTGTGTGTGTGTGTAAAATGAATGGAAGACGCTCAGATCGAGAACCTTTGATGCCGAAATCATTTGTTTTATTTATGCTATATTTTATATACATTTTACTCTCACGAAAGTCTTTTGTATGTTCTACAATGATTATGTATTGATTTTTTCTTTAATACTATGCCTACTTTCATATTGTTGGACTACCATACACAGTATAAAACAATTTAGAGAAAACTAAGAACCAACCAAGAGTGGTGGCAACACTCTCTGTTGACATAAACCAACCTATCACCGTTCACTGTGTTGGAAATACCACCGCTCACAAACATGAGGTGCTTTTAAAATGTATCTATTGTTCATTATTGTTCAGGATGTATTATCGCTTTGTTTAGGTTGGTAAGGAGTTACTTCATCGTACAAGGGGGGAGGGCCTATAAATACCGTGCATAATTGAAAGATGAGGAGTAGGGATAAGGCTTTTACACGTGAACTATATAATTTATACAAACTGTTTTAGAGGACTCTAGCTAATTATTGTAGCAGATAAAACATCAATAAATAATACATTAGGAATTTACATCATACGTGTAAACAAACAGACTCGCAGACATATGATTCACAATACAGTACGGTACTCTACGTGGAAAACATACATAGAAAGTAATACTAAATAACCTTATACAGTTCTTATATTCATATTTCAAGTTAACGGGTAACTAAGATGTAATTGGAAATAGTAGTGCTCACCTCTTGATGTTGGTAAGTGAAGGGTTGGAAGGGAAACAGCCTTTATACGGTGCAGTGTTTTGGGTAATGGAAGGCCTAATCTTCATATTTAAGATGCTTCACAAATGCAGTTGTCTCAAAATGCAAACTGCCATCCTTGCAAATAGCATCATTAATATAGTCTGATCTCTTACAAAAGGTGAATCCATTTGTTCTGCTGTGTTTCGTCGTCTTTGGGGAAGGAGTGAAAAGTAATCTGCTTATCACTTGCTTTTTTCTGGTTTGAGCAACACCCCAACCACTGCACAGTTGTTGGGCCTTTGTCTGCTACAATTGCTTAAGCAAAACAACACAGTAAAACATCGAGGCTATGCTAAAAAAAACTTCACTTGATTCTGGATGAGAGGCTGGTGAGCGACCTACACAAATCAAAGGAGGGTAAATACTGAGGGCGGGAGGTCAGGGGCCTAGTCTACATCACTGCGCGGGTCAGAGGAGTTTGGGGCATCTGGGGACAATACCTTGTACTGTATATCTTGGCCTACCCGTTGTGTAAACAAACCCAAGCGTCGGCCCAGTGTGTAAAGTGTAACGAAAGATATTGCTGATATTACTGTAATCATACCAATAATAATAATAGGAGAACTAGCTACAAAGCAACAGTAATGTGGTGGAAATGGGTAGGTTAAAATCGAGTGGATAAAATTACTTGGAAGATATAGACAAGGCGTTGTGAAGGGAAAGACAATATATATATATATATACGTTAAATCCCAGTTACCAATTCGGCCAGCCTATCAGTGTAAGTCGGGAGTTATTCCAGTGTGAAAAAATGGTTAACGCAGTGTGTAACATGTTTTCTGTGAAACTCTTTTTGAAAGTATATTCATGGAATTTTTAGTATAGGAATACATGTACAGTGTATTTGTGTACGTATTCGTTACACCCCCCCCCTCCCCCCCCCCCCCCCCCCCCCCCCCCAACAAGTAACCGAAGAGCCCCATAAATGTTCCTCCAATATCCCTCGGCCCACCCCCGCATCCCCCTCTCACACCCCCTTTCCTCAAATGGCACATACGCGTCAATGCGAGCTCTGTAAAGAAGAAATTCTTTTGAATAATGGTAGAAAATATCAGATATGCAATAACACTTTTCATAATACGGGCGTTGGACAGAATAACTAAAAGCAAATACAAGGAAATAGGGACCAACACCCATTTCTGCAATAAATGTTTTTCCCTGGCAAAGCCGGTTATTAGGATGGTGGAAAATACAGAAATGGAGTTAAGAATCGAACTAATCCAGACACTGAATTAAATCTACACCATGTGGATATCCGAGCATGAATACAACACCACCCTTCCCAAACCCTCCAGTCTACAGCCCCCCCCCCCCCCCTCATTATTCCACAGCACTGAATCCCACACCCACCCAAAATAATGTATCCAATATGCCTTCTCAATCAACCCCTACTATACCTCCAACCCAAGACTCCCCTACATGCGACGAGGTCTCGCCCTCCTTCACTAACCACCCCCTCACTCCCTACTTTTTTGTCCCTACTGGACCTTACGGATATGGAACAGATAAATCGGCCCAACAGATACCAAACATTAGGCTAACAGGATGAAGCGGAATTTGAACCTAATACATCAACCTCCACAGACACTACCCCCACCCAAAACACATCCACCACAAACACTCCCCCACCACCACCACCCTCCCTTCCATCTACACCACTACCCACCCAGCAGGTCTCCCTTCATCTAACCCCAATATCCCCAACACCATTTCCTACTGCACTACCCATTCATACCCCTCCCCCCACCACGACCCCTTCCACTCCCCCTACCCCTCCTCCTACCCATACATGCCAGACAGGGACACACTGTCCAAGCAGAGAGAGAGATGGCGGTGTGCCGACGTTATCTCATGAAAAATTGCTCATTTGGCCAAATGGGGAAGATAAATGGGAAGAAGTGCAACTACAAGCACCCCAAGATATGCTATAATGGATATAAGAGTAGATAATGCCATCTAGGGAAGTCATGCACAGACTATCACCCACCCTTGTGTAAATCCTCACTAGCAAACCGGACCTGCTATGATTGGTATGGTACTGTACTGAATGCCACGTTAAAGATACACTTAGGGCTAAAACACAGAATGAAGAGGGGGCCTCACACCATTTGTTTAGCCACACACGAACGAGGGAAAGAAAAAAGGCTAGAGCAAGACGAAATATGGAAGAACAGGGTAGAACAACTAGAAGCACATATACATCATCTAGAATACCTGATGTACAAACAACAAGGAGAAATGGGACCCCACCACCACCACCACAGGGGCCGCCCATACCACCAGAGATGGTAAACTCACAAACCACCACACCCAGCCTCTCCCCTCTCATATATGCAAACATACAAGGTCTTAAAAACAGTAGAACAAATAAAGTCCCTTTCATCCAAGGACTACCGGTACTAGAAGAGGGGAATGAACTGCTTGCTGCCCTTACTGAAACTCACATTAAAGATCACGAAGATAGTGAAGTATGGATCCCAGGTTACAACCTACACAGGTCAGATAGAAAACACAGAACATGTGGAGGAGCAGCTTTGTACATAAAAACTCTCTTATAAGTACAGAGTTTTTTAATCACTCCAATGAGGTAGTAGAGATACTGGGGGTAAACATAGAGAGTCTAAACCTGGCAATTATCCTCACATACAGACCTCCAGATGCCTCACTTCCCGAGTTCAAAACCCAGCTGGATAAGATCAAAACTGCTGTAGAAGGGCTGGGGGCTCCAATCCCTAACATCCTGTGGTTGGGGGATTTCAATTTACCTAATATCAATATGGAGGCGAGTAGAAGACCAAATAATGCCTAACACCTCCAATGCAAATGGTGATGCACACTCAAGAGCACTTCTTAATTTATGTTCTCTGTTCAACTTAAACCAACACATCACAGAATCAACTAGAGGTCAAAATGTCCTAGACCTGATTTTCTCAAACAATGAGAACATTGTGCACAATACCAGCACATCAGATACTACTTATTCTGACCATAGGATAATCGAAGTACTAACCAACATCGAGTACCTACTCAAAACCAAAACAAGGAGATCATATACAGGCCCATTCAGTAAGTACAACTTTAATAATAAACATGTTAATTGGCCAAGCATCAACCAGAAGATACAGGAAATAGACTGGGAAGTTCATATGGCAGACAAAACAACCCATGAATGCCTTAGCCTATTAACTGAATTAGTTAAGAACGTATGCTCGGATCACATTCCGGAGAAAAAAAAGAAGCGCAGAAGTAAGCAAGAAAGAGAAAGGAGAAGGCTCTACAAACGAAGAAAACTACTGTCACATGGCTCTCCCAGGCTGGTTTACAGGAAAGGCAAATTAACATAATGAAAAGGGAGATAGAGGATATTGAACACAAGCTGAGAAAGAGAAGAAGGTTTCGTACAAACACAGCAGATAGAAGAAGAAAACAAGGCGGTTCAAGAAATAAGTGAAAATTCAAAGTACTTCTTCTCATATGCAAAGAAAATATCACAAACAGCATTGGCCCACTCATCAAACTTGAGGGATCATATACAACAGATGACAAAGGAATGAGTGAATTTCTACGAAAACAGTATGAAACCGTGTTCAGTCAACCCCATCCATCTAAAACTATTGACAATCCAAGCAGTTTTTTTATGAGCGAGAACAGAGCCCCCCTCCATATATCAGATATAGAATTTGGGCCAATAGATATAGAAAGGGCAATAAACAGCATGCCGCTCCACTCAGCACCAGGACCAGATTCATGGAGCTGAGTCCTGCTCAAGAAATGCAAAACATCGCTAGCATGATCTCTAGCCACAATGAGGAGAAAGAGCCTAGATACAGGAGAAATCCCAGAAAGCCTGAAAAATACAACAATTGCACCACTACACAGAGGAGGAAGTAAAGCTCTGCCAAAAAAATTACCGCCCAGTAGCACTAACATCTCACATCATCAAAATCTTTGAAAGAGTACTACGAGGAAAAGTCTCGGAATACATGGAAGAAAGCGGTCTCCACAACTCAGGACAACACAGGTTCAGAGCAGGAAGGTCATGTCTCTCGCAGCTACTAGAACACTATGACAAAGTTCTAGATGACCTGGAAGAGAAAAGAAATGTAGATGTCATATAAACAGACTTTGCAAAGCATTTGATAAGTGTGACCATGAAATTATACCACATAAGCTGAAAGAAAAAGGAATCACCGGAAAGGTGGGGGGGTGGACCTATGATTTTCTCATTAACAGAAGGCAATCAGTAGCAGTAAATCAAGCGGTATCGGAAGGTTTAGAGGATAAAAGCTCTGTTCCCCAGGGTACAGTGTTGGCACCCTTACTCTTCCTAATACTAATAAGCGATATCGATGCTAATGTACAACACAGCAGTGCTTCATCATTTGCAGACGACACAAAACTAAGTCTAGGAATAACCACAATAGAAGACAAAGAAATCTTGCAAGCAGATATGAATGCTGTATTTCGGTGGACCAAAGATAACAACATGCAATTTAACGAAGAGAAATTTCAGCTGATAAGGTATGGAGGAAATGAAGAGATTAAAGAAACCACAACCTACTTAACAGAGTCACTCCTGCCAATCCCACGAAAATCAGAGGTTAAAGATCTTGGGGTAATAATGTCAGAAAACATGTCTTTCAAAGAACATAATCAGGCAAGTCAGTAGCGGCGAGGAAACTTGTAGATTGCATACTGGGCACTTTCAAGACACGAGAAGAATGGCCAATGATAACACTTTTCAAATCGTTGGTGATACCACGACTAGAGTATTGCAGTGTACTAACATCTCCACACAAAGTCGGGAAAATATACGAAAAAGAGAGTGTTAAAAGAAGCTTCACGGTCCACATCAGCTTGGTAAAACATCTTCATTACTGGGATCGGCTGAAGGCTCTTAACTTATATTCACTGGAGCGAAGAAGAGAGAGATACTTGATAATTTACACATGGAAAGTTATCGAGGGTCGTACCAGCTGGATACGTCGGGCACATAAATATTACACGCAATTAAGGGAGCCCACCTCGTGTTTTTACTCTTTCTCTCCCTCTCTCTTTGGCTTGTATCCATTCGGCCTACTGTTTTAAGACGTTTACCCCGTCCAGGTGTCAATATTTTCCTGGCGAGCGGTAGCGAGCCAGCATACAGTATATATATTTTTGTTTTGACAGAAAGCTCCGACCGGATTTTTCCATACAATGCTGGCTCGCTTTCGCTCGCCAGGAAGAAATCGACACCTGGATGGGGATAGACGTCTTAAAACAGTTGGCTGAATGGGGCCGAATGGATACAAGCCAGGAAAAGAGAGAAAAGTAGAGAAAGAAAACAAAAAGCCAGTGACCCCCCTTAATGAGAAACTCGCTTGTTACTGATTAATTAAAGAAACAATAGTTGATGTATTCGGTATTATTTTGAAAACAATTTTTGTTTTAGCCTTACGCCGGATAAATAATTTAAGGGAAATATTAACTCTGTTCCGCTTGAAATATATCTATATATCTCTATATATATATATATATATATATATATATATATATATATATATATATATATATATATACAGTATATACACGGTGATTCAGCATTCCATGCAGCAAATTGGACGAAGGCCTCCGTGCATAATTTTAACCAAAAATGGCTCTATGGTAAAATATCGAAAAATACATAGTTTGGCTGATAAACTACATTTACGATGTTGCATTAATGAAGGTGAAAGGTGAAGTGAAACCCATCCTCATTCTGAAGGCTTTATTAATATTCCGGAATTCTTAGTCCATCTTCAAAATAAACCCCATGGTCCTATGCACATAAAACACAGTTCTTTTGTTAATTATAATATTGAGAGGGACCTAATTGTTTTCACATTAAATATATATACATATTAATTCAGTAATTACTGAATCGAAGTAATTACCATATTTACCCTATATAATTAAACATGTTCTAATAACTATGTAAATTCATCATTTAACACACGTCCTAACAAGATAATAATACTAAAATAATATAACGTTAACTCTAAACAATATGTCTACACACTCAAACGAATTAATACAAACTTACATGTGTCTGCTGTCAAGGTTGACGAAGGAATGATATTCAGTGACTTACTGTATTTAACTGACTGCAAAGTTACCATGTAGTCATTAAGTAGTATTTCTAAACAATTACGAATGAAGTAAAATTAAAGACCTAATCATATTGAATATACACTAAACATTATGCAAAATAATTATATTGAATTACATTATACCCAAAAAAACAAAAGAAAACAAAAAGTATGAACACCTATGATTTTCTTGTCGTTTTCTATGTATTACGATCGGGTTTCTTTGTGTCAATGAAACACTTTTCACCTAAGAATGCTTTGGTTTTGTTTCTAAACCTCCCTATTAGTCTAAAATCACCTTCCCCAAAGTTTATTCTGAAGATGGACTAAGAAGTCCGATATATTAATAAAGCCTTCAAAATGAGGACGTATGTTGCTCTCATCCTACTTTTCCTGCTATATTGCTATATAATATTGATATTGGTTCAGGAGTACTTTATCAAGAGGACTTCCCTAAGTGGTTAAGGCCCCATTAACTCCTTCAGACATATATGACGGTACCGCGTCATATGGCCGAGTGCGCTAAAAACTCATATGACGCTATTGCGTCATATGGACTTATCTTCATGGCTCTCTAATAAGTTATATGACGCTCTAGCGTCATATGGAGCTCAGTAAGTCCGATAAGTTCGCTTACGATAAAACCGTTGGTGGCAACCTCAGCCACCTCCGATAATTCTAACGGCCGCAGTATTGTTGTGAGTGTAGTGCGAGGCGGTGGCAAGGATACCGGGTTCCCGCCTCCGTAGACTTACTGGAACATAATATGTCTGAAGGAGTTAATTGCTCTTTCCATTCACATATGCATAGCCTACGTGAGTTGCAGTTGGGATGTGTGTACATGCTTAGATTGATATGCAGGATTCGAAGTTGCATAATAAATCGTAGGCAGTGTCCACCCACCTTTAACTGTCTTCGTGGTGCGATGTATAAGGTGTTGATTTTTGGTGTGAGCATCCTGGGTTCGAATCCACGGACTGCCACATGTGTTTGTAAATTTCATTAATCGATTTTAGGAGTATGGTTGGTTGTTGGAAGGAACATAATAATTGATATTGGTTCAGGAGTAATTTATCGAGAGGACTTCCCTAAGTGGTTAAGGCCCCATTAATTGTTCTTTCCATTCACATATGCATAGCCTACGTGAGTTGCAGTTGGGATGTGTGTACATGCTTAGATTGATACGCAGGATTCGAAGTTGCATAATAAATCGTAGGCAGTGTCCACCAACCTTTAACTGTCTTCGTGGTGCGATGTATAAGGTGTTGATTTTCGGTGTGAGCATCCTGGGTTCGAATCCACGGACTGCCACATGTGTTTGTAAATTTCATTAATCAATTTTAGGAGTATGGTTGGTTGTTGGAAGGAACATAATAATATATATATATATATATATATATACCCTAAAGATCCCCACGGAAAATACTGGTACCTACGATTTTTCGGAATATCGTCATGAAATTTTAGTATCGTAATAACCGTACCACATTTTGCCCGACAATTGCCTCACCTGAATCAATAAATCCCGGGAGGGCCTCGTTCATACCTTTACCTGGGCATATTATATCTATATGTAGTCGTTTACATAGCTCGTGATTAATCCCATTCGTTTGGCGATTGCAAGACATTCGGCCCATCACTTTGGCGATTTTAAGACCTTTCGCCCACTTTAGGTGTCGATTTTAAGATCTTTTGTGCTATTTAGGTTTCGACTTTCCTTGGCGAGTGCAAGCGAGCCTGTAATTAAGAGGAACCGGGACGGAATATATTTCTACCAAAACATAACAAAAATAATCTCGAAGGGGGAGTTTAGGAGGCCTAATAAAAACAAAAATAATAATAATAATAATAATAATAATAATAATAATAATAATAATAAAATAAATATATAAAATAAATATATATATATCTGGGATGGCTTCGTTAGGACCCTTTACCTGTGCAAATGTTATTTATATATTTAGTCGTTTACATAGATCAATTTTGTACAATATATATAATTTTTTCTCGGCCCCCATCTCCCTCATGCTTAGGCCCATTCGTTTTTTTAGATTTTTCCAAACAAATAACCCCATCTATATGTCGATATTAAGATCTTTCGTGCCATTAAAGTATCAATTTTTCCCTGGCGAGCGATAACGAGCCTGTAAATTCAGAGGAATCGGCCTTTGGCCGGGACAGTTTTCTACCAACATAAGTAAACATTTATCTCGAAGGGGGGTTTTGGGGGTATATTTGTAAGCTTGATGGAGATATAGGCAACGTAAATAAAACGTAAATAAATCAATATAAATAAACAAATAAATACATTAATAAATACATAACAATAATACAAATCTGGTAAGGCATCGCTGGTTCATTTACCTTTACGTATTTTATCTATATCTAGTCGTATATAGATCTGGTTTTCGGAGAATTTAATGCTGGCGCCATACACTTTATGGTATATATAGATTAATGCTGTCAATATTGTGTCTTTCTTGATTCAAGTCTGGCGTTTAACCCCTTCTGTACTGGCGCCAACGTTTCAGCTACATTTAGACGATTGTATGAAGCTTAGGAAGGATATATGGTAGCTAAAAGGATTAATTGAGATAGTCTGTAGCCTTCTAATGAGTAGACGTCCTTTTTATGCTGTATAAAATTGTCTAATATTTGCCAGAATCTAATGAAAAGTACATCATAGGTACAGAAGGGGTTAAGGCGGCTATATTCGGATTACAGGAAGACATTTAACCCCTTCTGTACCGGTGACGTGTTTTTATATTTGTTATACTAGTTATATTTAAACGATTGTGTGCAGCTTAAGAAGGATCTGTGGTAGTAAAATGAGTGTTAATTGAGAGTTCGAAGCCTTGTTTATTGCTGGAGGCCCTTCTTATACTGAATATAATCGTCTATTGCTGGAGGCCCTTCTTATACTGAATATAATGGTCTATTGCTGGAGGCCCTTCTTATACTGAATATAATCGTCTATTGCTGGAGGCCCTTCTTATACTGAATATAATTGTCTATTGCTGGAGGCCCTTCATATACTGAATATAATCGTCTATTGCTGGAGGCCCTTCTTATACTGAATATAATCGTCTATTGCTGGAGGCCCTTCATATACTGAATATAATGGTCTATTGCTGGAGGCCCTTCTTATACTGAATATAATGGTCTATTGCTGGAGGCCCTTCATATACTGAATATAATGGTCTATTGCTGGAGGCCCTTCATATACTGAATATAATCATCTATTGCTGGAGGCCCTTCTTATACTGAATATAATGGTCTATTGCTGGAGGCCCTCCTTATACTGAATATAATGGTATATTGCTGGAGGCCCATCATATACTGAATATAATGGTCTATTGCTGGAGGCCCTTCTTATACTGAATATAATCGTCTATTGCTGGAGGCCCTTCTTATACTGAATATAATCGTCTATTGCTGGAGGCCCTTCTTATACTGAATATAATCGTCTATTAGTAGCTAGCATAGAATGAAAAGGAGGCAACTGGTACTGAACGGGTAAGGGGAATTGGGTCGGTTTTCTGGACCACTTTCTCTCTCGTGTTTAGCCCCATTAGTTTTCAGATTTTAAGGCGTTCGGCCCATTAGTTTGACGATGTTAACACCTTTTGGCAGCTTATTTCGTTGTAAATTTTAAGACCTTTCGTGTCATTTAGGTGTCAAATTTTTCCTGGCGAGCGATAGCGAGCTAGTAATCTTAGAGGAACCGGCCAGCGGCTGAGACATATTGCAACGTAAAAATTTAAAAACAAATCTTGAAAGGGGGTGTCTTTTTAAGCTTGAAGGAGGTCTAGCGAGGAAACTAAAAAATTATATGAATAACTGAATAAATTGACCAAAAAAACAGCCACTAGCCCCTTAAGGAGTAATACCTACCATAATAAATACTGATTACCATTGGTTCTTTGTATACTGAGTTATATTATCTAATGTAGGTTTAGTTTTCTTCCTCGCTATTACTTTTCTCTCTCTTTCTCTCTTTCTCTCTCTCTCTCTCTCTCTCTCCCTCTCCGGGAGTGTTGGGTCGGTGTATCAGTGTACATCTATGTAAATCTCTCTCTCTCTCACACACACACTCACACATTCAAACGCACACACTTTCTCTCTCTCAGGCATTAATTCCCTCATTCCACCCCCCTAATCCCTACGCTTGTATTCATTAATTTCGTGTTAGGGATTACTCCGTTCATTATTCATCACCCGGACCACCAGCAAGATATATACCATTAAGGGAGCCCACCTCGCTTTTGTTTTCTCTTTATCTCCCTCTCCCATTGGCTTGTATCCATTTGGCCCTATTAAGCCTTTTGTTTTAAGACGTGTACCCTCATCCAGGTGTCAATATTTTCCTGGCGAGCGGTAGCGAGCCAGCATATATATATTTTTGTTTTTGACAGGGAGCTACATTTATTATTTTTTCGATTGAAAAATGTCTCCGGCGATACCGGATTTCTCCATACAATGCTGGCTCGCTATTGCTCGCCAGGAAGAAATCGACACCTGGATGGGGATAAACGTCTTAAAACAGTTGGCTGAATGGGGCCGAATGGATACAGGCCAGGGAAAGAGAGAAAAGGAGAGAGAGATACAAAAAACAAAACAGTGACCCCCTTAACCCCTTATGTACCGGCTACGTCTTCTTAACGTTATTCTGACTACTATTAGACGAGTTTTGTGCAGTTTGAAAAGGGCCTCCAGCAATTAACAGGCTCGAAGTATCTCACTTTTTTTTTGTTTTCTATGTGATTGAGGGAGGCAAAAGGCATAACTGCCTATAGCGAGTGCCTCACCCATATTTGAAAGAGTGACAGGGCCAAAATCAAGGGACGTTCGAGCCAAAATGCCTGGACACACTGAGTTTGAAGCAATTTAAGTCATAGGAAGAGGGAAAGACTGATTCTGGGAGAGAGTTCCAGAGCTCAGCTGTTGAGTAGAAGAAAGTTTGAGAGTAACGTTTCACTCTTGGGTTGGAGAGTTGCACAGAGTAGGGGTGGGATTGAGTTGCAAGACGGGTACCACGTGCCCTACGTAAAGGAGGTGGTATGCACTGGGATAGCTCTCTGGAACACTGATTATTATAGTAGCGATAGAATAGCGAGAGAGATGCAACAGAGATGGAGCTGCTTCGAGCCATGATGGATGCTTCACATGTCTCACTCCCCAGGCTGGAACAAGACCTCACGGGCTTCACCGTGTTGAGCGGTAGAATGTACAGGCTCTCAGCCTATGCCCGAGAGGGAGTAGTTGGAATATAGAAAAAAATCAAAAAAAACATTGCGGCGGAGAGAGAGAGATTGCAGAGAGTTGGTGAGTGGACGGGAGTTAATGATACGAAAGGCCTTCCTTTCAACTTTGTCTAGGAGAGCGGTGTGAGAGGAACCTCCCCTCACATGTGAACAATACTCAATACAAGGGCGCACTATGCCCCTGTACAGAGCAAGAAGCTGTGCAGGAGAAAAGAACCCCCTAAGACAGTTGAGCACACCCAGCTTCTGGGAGGCTGCCTTAGCAAGACTGGTAATATGGTCCTTCCAAATGAGAGCAGAAGAAAAAGAGACACCAAGAATATTGAGAGAAGATGAAGGGTTGATATTTGTATTATTGAAGAATAAGGGATAGTCCGCTGGGAGATCCTGACGGGTAGATAGATGGAGAAATTGGGTTTTGGAAGCATTAAAGTTAACAAGGTTTTCTCTGCTCCAATTGGAAATAGTATTTAGATCAGAATTTAAGAGTTCTATGGCTTCATTACGTTTGTCGTTGAGGGATTTCTGGCTGGGGCGTTCTGAAAAACTAATGGAGTAGTGTAAGGTTGAGTTCTGCGTATGAATGGATGGGAATTAAGGTACAGTTAAGGAGATAATTTATAAAAATTAGAAAGAGAATAGGAGATAGGACAGAGCCCTGAGGAACACCGGAGTTTATAGGGTGAGGAAGTGAACAATGGCCGTCCACAACCGCGGCTATGGAACGGCCGGAAAGGAAATTAGAGACAAAGGCACAGATGGAGGGATAGAAACCGAAGGAGGGTAGTTTAGAAATTAAAGATTTATGCCAGACTCTATCGAAGGCTTTCGATATGTCTAGTGCAAAAGAAAAAGTCTCACCGAAGTCCCGAAAGGAGGATGACCACGAGTTAGTAAGATATGAAAGAAGATCACCAGTAGAGCGACCCTAACAGAAGCCATACTGGCGATTAAGAGATTAAGAGAAGAGAAATGCTTAAGAAATTTGGAAGCAAGAATAGTTTCAAAAACTTTAGAAACACAAGAGATAAGAGCAATTGGACGATAGTTGGAGGATTGAGAGCGGTCACCCTTCTTTGGGACAGGTTGAATATGAGCAAACTTCCAGCATGAAGGGAAGACGTTAGAGGATAGACAGAGACGAAAAAGTTTGCCTAACTTAACCGTTTTTACTACCACAGATCCTTCTTAAATTGCACACAATTGTATAAGCTTTGCTACAATAAAATTGAAACGACCTCAACGGTAAAGAAGGGGTTAACAAGACTGGAGGTGTAATTTGAAGGGGGAGTTTAGGTATTCCCATAGGTTCGTATTTGAAGGGGGAGTTTAGGTATTCCCATAGGTTCGTATTTGAAGGGGGAGTTTAGGTATTCCCATAGGTTCGTATTTGAAGGGGGAGTTTAGATAATCCCATAGGTTCGTATTTGAAGGGGGAGTTTAGGTATTCCCATAGGTTCGTATTTGAAGGGGGAGTTTAGGTATTCCCATAGGTTCGTATTTGAAGGGGGAGTTTAGGTATTCCCATAGGTTCGTATTTGAAGGGGGAGTTTAGATATTCACATAGGTTCGTATTTGAAGGGGGAGTTTAGGTATTCCCATAGGTTCGTATTTGAAGGGGGAGTTTAGATATTCACATAGGTTCGTATTTGAAGGGGGAGTTTAGGTATTCCCATAGGTTCATATTTGAAGGGGGAGTTTAGATATTCCCATAGGTTCGTATTTGAAGGGGGAGTTTAGGTATTCCCATAGGTTCGTATTTGAAGGGGAGTTTAGATATTCCCATAGGTTCGTATTTGAAGGGGGAGTTTAGGTATTCCCATAGGTTCGTATTTGAAGGGGGAGTTTAGATATTCCCATAGGTTCGTATTTGAAGGGGGAGTTTAGGTATTCCCATAGGTTCGTATTTGAAGGGGGAGTTTAGGTATTCCCATAGGTTCGTATTTGAAGGGGGAGTTTAGATATTCACATAGGTTCGTATTTGAAGGGGGAGTTTAGGTATTCCCATAGGTTCGTATTTGAAGGGGGAGTTTAGGTATTCCCATAGGTTCGTATTTGAAGGGGGAGTTTAGATATTCCCATAGGTTCGTATTTGAAGGGGGAGTTTAGGTATTCCCATAGGTTCGTATTTGAAGGGGGAGTTTAGGTATTCCCATAGGTTCGTATACTGTATTTACATCTTAACTCAGTCTTTAAGGGGAGATTTCCACTTGAGGGACTTTTTTCTTGACCCCTTTCTCCCTCATGTCTAGCCCCGTTGCTTTTGAGATTTTAAGACGTTTGCCCGATTAGTTTGGTGATTTTTAAGAATTTCCGACCCATTCTGTCAATTTTAAGACCTTTCGTGCCATTTAGGTGTCGATTTTATCCTGGCGAGCGATAGCGAGCCTGTAAGTTAAGATTAAACGGCCTTCGGCCGGGACATTTTTCTACCGAAAAATGTAAAAATTTATCTTGAAAGGGGGTCAAGGGGGTGAAATTTTAAGATTGCTGGAGGAGTAGGAAACAAGCTAGAAACCTCCCCTTAACACGCTCGAATTATGCACACACACACACACACACACACACACACACACACACACACACCCTCACTCTTTCTCACTCTCACACTCTCTTTCTCGCACACACTCTCTCTCTCTCTCTCTCTGTCTTACACACCATTTATCACAACTCTCCCCGTGTGGCCCCCCCTAGCAGAACAGATTAGCATGGTGTATGTAATCTGCTCGTCCTTACAACTCATCCAACCATAGCTTGCCTCTCTCTCTCTCTTGTGGTCAATTTCGAGCAATATATTTTAGTTTGTCCCCTGGGCTTAACACACTCGACCCCACAATATCCCTCCACATTGACACACACTCTAGTTCATCTCACCTCTACAACTTTATAACACACTCTACCCTACAATATCCCTACACACTTCCACACACTCCAAGCCTTCTCACCTCTACAATCTCGCACACCCTTGTTCCCAAACACTCTCTGTCTCTCTCACACACACGAACCTTCATCTACATACACCACCCAAAACTCACAAACTCAGAGGCACTCGTCCCCACAAACTCTCTCTCACACACACACAAACTCTCACTCCCCTCCCAAGCTATCCCCTCCTCGTCATGCCCTAATAGTCCGGGAGCAAAGGCCGCAAATTGTGTCCAGATAAAATCAACCTCATCCATACCATTGTGACTGAAATTTGTAAAGTTCTATAGAAATAGTATAATTATTAGACATATAATGCACACATCGTAACTTCGAAATGTATTGTATGTAAGAGATATATGGGAAAAACGATTTTGAATATTTTAGTTACCCCTCAACAAATTTCTTTGATTAAAATTCCTAATTACTTGTGAATGTTGCGTTTTTCTATTACAGTTTTGTAGATAATATTTTAGCATAACTAATTAGTTACATTTGAAGACACTATTTTGAATGTTTTAAGATATTAGTTAAATTAAATATAGAAGAAAACGGGTTGTTATTACTTATTATGGGTGACTGAAGCAGTATAATTGTAGCCTCCTGGCCCCAATATGCAAGGCAGGTAGGGTATAATAAAGGTCTGCTGTATTTATTACCCTTCCTACTATTGCGGAGCGGTCTAATCTGCAAGGCAGGTAGTGTAAGAAAGGACCTCTTTGTTTAGTACCCTTCAGTACCCGACTTGGGTGCGGAGCGGTACTAACCTGCTACTACTGAGTGGTACATACTGACTGCCATACGTGCGGAGGTGTCCTTAAGCCACGCACGTGGCTTAGGGACAGCTCCGCACATATGGCTGTGCTTCATCTGGAGTTTTCGTAGCCAAAACAGTGGTAACACAATTATTTAATTTTCACAAAGTTATTTGAATATAGGTTAATTGTAAACTACAAGACAATTGTTATGATACACAGTTTATTTGGTCAAAAATGGCAGTACTGTAAAAATCAAATAATGTAGAAATTAGAATTGTTACGAATTAAAAGGGAAGACGAATTTGCTCAAATGGCAACAGTCTAAAAAATAATATATTTTGTATGTGAATGCCCCCATATATTTAGTTAAGGTAGCCTACATATATTTCGAAGTTGTCTATTTTTCTAATTAGTAATTTGAGAATATTTTTTACCTTCACTTACATGGACGACGGAAATTAACAATTTGGTAGGGTTGCTCTCTCTCTCTCTCGACCATGCCCTCTATGCAAACCTAAAATTTCCCGATTTCCATGAACACACAACAGTGGGTGTCCTTAGGGTGGGGGTATTGGGGGGGAGGGGGGCTTCAGTCATAAGGGGGGGGGGGGGGGGGGCACGTATTTTGTACAGTTACTTAGACAAAATCGGGGACTTACTTGATCATTTGCTCTAAACCGTTCATCATCATCATCAGCCTGAGTTAGTCCACTGCAGGACAAAGGCCTCTCCCAAACGTTTCCACTCCAACCGGTCAGATGTTAGTCTGTTCCATCCCACTCCAGCAAACATTCGGATCTCATCCCTCCATCTAGTTCTCTGTCTACCCCTTCCTCTAGCTCCATCCCTAGGTTCCCATTCTGTTACTCTAGTTGTCCATCTGTTATCATCTCTTCGATATATATATGACCTGCCCAGGACCATTTGCTCTTCTTTATGGTACTGAGAATATCTTCTACTTTTGTTTGTTCTCTTATCCAAGAGGCTCTCTTCTTATCTCTCCAAGTTATACCTAACAATATCCTCTCCATTCCTCTTTGGGCACTCCTAAGTGTATAAATTAATCGTTTTTCTGGACCCCCTTCTCCCTCGTGTTTAGCCCCATTAGTGTTGACATTTTAAGACGTTCGCTCTATTAGTTTGGCGATTTTGAGAAAGAAAGAACCAAATGATATACACCTTCGTAGCGAGACGGGAGTCAAATTAAGGCAAAATCAAATATATTAATAAGCTGTTAAGGGGGTAGTGCTTGGTTTTTGGTCTATATATTTATTTATAAATATATTAATCATTAAATTTCCTCGCTAGACCTCCATCAGGCTTAGAAAAACACCCCCTAGACCCCCTTTCAAGATCAATTTGAAAAAATTTCTGTAGAAAAATGTCCCGGCCGAAGGCCTATTCCTTCTATAAATAGAGGCTCGCTATCGCTCGCCAGGAAAAAATCGACACCTAAAAGGAAGGAAAGGTCTTAATATTGACCACAAAATGAGGCGAAAGGTCCCAAAATCGCCAAACTAACAGAAAAACGTTCTTAAAACCGAACCTCAAAACTAATATGCTAAAATGAAGGAGAAGAGACTCTACAGAAATGAAGCCTGGTAAGTGGACTCTACCTGAAAATGAAGCCTGGTAAGTGGACTCTACCTAGTTAATGAAGCCTGGTAAGTGGACTCTACCTAGTTAATGAAGCCTGGTAAGTGGACTCTACCTAGTTAATGAAGCCTGGTAAGTGGACTCTACCTAGTTAATGAAGCCTGGTAAGTGGACTCTACCTAGTTAATGAAGCCTGGTAAGTGTGCTCTACCTAGTTAATGAAGCCTGGTAAGTGGACTCTACCTAGTTAATGAAGCCTGGTAAGTGGACTCTACCTAGTTAATGAAGCCTGGTAAGTGGACTCTACCTAGTTAATGAAGCCTGGTAAGTGGACTCTACCTAGTTAATGAAGCCTGGTAAGTGGACTCTACCTAGTTAATGAAGCCTGGTAAGTGGACTCTACCTAGTTAATGAAGCCTGGTAAGTGGACTCTACCTAGTTAATGAAGCCTGGTAAGTGGACTCTACCTAGTTAATGAAGCCTGGTAAGTGGACTCTACCTAGTTAATGAAGCCTGGTAAGTGGACTCTACCTAGTTAATGAAGCCTGGTAAGTGGACTCTACCTAGTTAATGAAGCCTGGTAAGTGGACTCTACCTAGTTAATGAAGCCTGGTAAGTAGACTCTACCTAGTTAATGAAGCCTGGTAAGTGGACTCTACCTAGTTAATGAAGCCTGGTAAGTGGACTCTACCTAGTTAATGAAGCCTGGTAAGTGGACTCTACCTAGTTAATGAAGCCTGGTAAGTGACCTCTACCTAGTTAATGAAGCCTGGTAAGTGGACTCTACCTAGTTAATGAAGCCTGGTAAGTGGACTCTACCTAGTTAATGAAGCCTGGTAAGTGGACTCTACCTAGTTAATGAAGCCTGGTAAGTGGACTCTACCTAGTTAATGAAGCCTGGTAAGTGGACTCTACCTAGTTAATGAAGCCTGGTAAGTGGACTCTACCTAGTTAATGAAGCCTGGTAAGTGGACTCTACCTAGTTAATGAAGCCTGGTAAGTGGACTCTACCTAGTTAATGAAGCCTGGTAAGTGGACTCTACCTAGTTAATGAAGCCTGGTAAGTGGACTCTACCTAGTTAATGAAGCCTGGTAAGTGGACTCTACCTAGTTAATGAAGCCTGGTAAGTGGACTCTACCTAGTTAATGAAGCCTGGTAAGTGGACTCTACCTAGTTAATGAAGCCTGGTAAGTGGACTCTACCTAGTTAATGAAGCCTGGTAAGTGGACTCTACCTAGTTAATGAAGCCTGGTAAGTGGACTCTACCTAGTTAATGAAGCCTGGTAAGTGGACTCTACCTAGTTAATGAAGCCTGGTAAGTGGACTCTACCTAGTTAATGAAGCCTGGTAAGTGGACTCTACCTAGTTAATGAAGCCTGGTAAGTGGACTCTACCTAGTTAATGAAGCCTGGTAAGTGGACTCTACCTAGTTAATGAAGCCTGGTAAGTGGACTCTACCTAGTTATGAAGCCTGGTAAGTGGACTCTACCTAGTTAATGAAGCCTGGTAAGTGGACTCTACCTAGTTAATGAAGCCTGGTAAGTGGACTCTACCTAGTTAATGAAGCCTGGTAAGTAGACTCTACCTAGTTAATGAAGCCTGGTAAGTGACTCTACCTAGTTAATGAAGCCTGGTAAGTGGACTCTACCTAGTTAATGAAGCCTGGTAAGTGGACTCTACCTAGTTAATGAAGCCTGGTAAGTGACTCTACCTAGTTAATGAAGCCTGGTAAGTGGACTCTACCTAGTTAATGAAGCCTGGTAAGTGGACTCTACCTAGTTAATGAAGCCTGGTAAGTGGACTCTACCTAGTTAATGAAGCCTGGTAAGTGGACTCTACCTAGTTAATGAAGCCTGGTAAGTGGACTCTACCTAGTTAATGAAGCCTGGTAAGTGGACTCTACCTAGTTAATGAAGCCTGGTAAGTGGACTCTACCTAGTTAATGAAGCCTGGTAAGTGGACTCTACCTAGTTAATGAAGCCTGGTAAGTGGACTCTACCTAGTTAATGAAGCCTGGTAAGTGGACTCTACCTAGTTAATGAAGCCTGGTAAGTAGACTCTACCTAGTTAATGAAGCCTGGTAAGTGGACTCTACCTAGTTAATGAAGCCTGGTAAGTGGACTCTACCTAGTTAATGAAGCCTGGTAAGTGGACTCTACCTAGTTAATGAAGCCTGGTAAGTGGACTCTACCTAGTTAATGAAGCCTGGTAAGTGGACTCTACCTAGTTAATGAAGCCTGGTAAGTGGACTCTACCTAGTTAATGAAGCCTGGTAAGTGGACTCTACCTAGTTAATGAAGCCTGGTAAGTGGACTCTACCTAGTTAATGAAGCCTGGTAAGTGGACTCTACCTAGTTAATGAAACCTGGTAAGTGGACTCTACCTAGTTAATGAAGCCTGGTAAGTGGACTCTACCTAGTTAATGAAGCCTGGTAAGTGGACTCTACCTAGTTAATGAAGCCTGGTAAGTGGACTCTACCTAGTTAATGACACCTGGTAAGTGGACTCTACCTAGTTAATGAAGCCTGGTAAGTGGACTCTACCTAGTTAATGACACCTGGTAAGTGGACTCTACCTAGTTAATGAAGCCTGGTAAGTGGACTCTACCTAGTTAATGACACCTGGTAAGTGGACTCTACCTAGTTAATGAAGCCTGGTAAGTGGACTCTACCTAGTTAATGAAGCCTGGTAAGTGGACTCTACCTAGTTAATGAAGCCTGGTAAGTGGACTCTACCTAGTTAATGAAGCCTGGTAAGTGGACTCTACCTAGTTAATGACACCTGGTAAGTGGACTCTACCTAGTTAATGAAGCCTGGTAAGTGGACTCTACCTAGTTAATGAAGCCTGGTAAGTGGACTCTACCTAGTTAATGAAGCCTGGTAAGTGGACTCTACCTAGTTAATGAAGCCTGGTAAGTGGACTCTACCTAGTTAATGAAGCCTGGTAAGTGGACTCTACCTAGTTAATGAAGCCTGGTAAGTGGACTCTACCTAGTTAATGAAGCCTGGTAAGTGGACTCTACCTAGTTAATGACACCTGGTAAGTGGACTCTACCTAGTTAATGAAGCCTGGTAAGTGGACTCTACCTAGTTAATGAAGCCTGGTAAGTGGACTCTACCTAGTTAATGAAGCCTGGTAAGTGGACTCTACCTAGTTAATGAAGCCTGGTAAGTGGACTCTACCTAGTTAATGAAGCCTGGTAAGTGGACTCTACCTAGTTAATGAAGCCTGGTAAGTGGACTCTACCTAGTTAATGAAGCCTGGTAAGTGGACTCTACCTAGTTAATGAAGCCTGGTAAGTGGACTCTACCTAGTTAATGAAGCCTGGTAAGTGGACTCTACCTAGTTAATGAAGCCTGGTAAGTGGACTCTACCTAGTTAATGAAGCCTGGTAAGTGGACTCTACCTAGTTAATGAAGCCTGGTAAGTGGACTCTACCTAGTTAATGAAGCCTGGTAAGTGGACTCTACCTAGTTAATGAAGCCTGGTAAGTGGACTCTACCTAGTTAATGAAGCCTGGTAAGTGGACTCTACCTAGTTAATGAAGCCTGGTAAGTGGACTCTACCTAGTTAATGAAGCCTGGTAAGTGGACTCTACCTAGTTAATGAAGCCGTGTAAGTGGACTCTACCTAGTTAATGAAGCCTGGTAAGTGGACTCTACCTAGTTAATGAAGCCTGGTAAGTGGACTCTACCTAGTTAATGAAGCGTGGTAAGTGGACTCTACCTAGTTAATGAAGCCTGGTAAGTGGACTCTACCTAGTTAATGAAACCTGGTAAGTGGACTCTACCTAGTTAATGAAACCTGGTAAGTGGACTCTACCTAGTTAATGAAGCCTGGTAAGTGGACTCTACCTAGTTAATGAAGCCTGGTAAGTGGACTCTACCTAGTTAATGAAACCTGGTAAGTGGACTCTACCTAGTTAATGAAGCCTGGACTCTACCTAGTTAATGAAGCCTGGTAAGTGGACTCTACCTGGACTCTACCTAGTTAATGATGCCTGGTAAGTGGACTCTACCTAGTTAACCTGGTAAGTGGACTCTACCTAGTTATGAAGCCTGGTAAGTGGACTCTACCTAGTTAATGAAGCCTGGTAAGTGGACTCTACCTAGTTAATGAAGCCTGGTAAGTGGACTCTACCTAGTTAATGAAGCCTGGTAAGTGGACTCTACCTAGTTAATGACGAATGGTGTATTTAGCCTTTGATGTTTGAGAGAGAGAGAGACTGTGAGAGTGAGAGTGAAAGTGAGTGTGTGTGTGTGAGTGAATGTGTGTGTGTGTGTGTGTGTGTGTGTGTGTGTGTGTGTGTGTGTGTGTGTGTGTGTGAGAGAGAGAGAGAGAGAGAATGTTAGTGAGTGAATTAAAAAGCTACTCTCATTATACTCTACACGCATTCGCTCGGAAAATTAAAATCCGGACACCATGTATGTATTTTTGTGTGTATTTTAATATGCTGTGTGTGTGTGTGTGTGTAGGTGTGCGTGTGTGTACGTGTGTTTGTTTTCATATAGGCTAAGCTTACAAGTGTATCTGTGTCTGTGTTTTATTAAGGAGTATAGTATATATAATTAATTCATATTATATAATTAATCTATCTTTTCATCTAGCTATGCTCATATACAGAAACACTATGCAATTAATTCCTATCATATAATCAATCTATCTATTCATCTATATATACTCCCATACATACATACAATATCATCAATTAATATCATATAATTAATCTATCTATTCGTCTATCTATAATCACACTTACATAAACAAAATATACTTAATTCCTAATATATAATTAATCTGTCAATCCATTTGTCTATACTCACATACAGAAACAAATATAATTAATTAATTTCATATAATTCATCTATCTATTCAACTAGCTATACTCACATACAGCAACAAAATATACCTAATTCAGATCATATAATTAATCTATCTATTCATCTATCTATACTCACATACAAATTACAGAAACAACACTGTTTAATTAAATCATATTAAATAATTAATCTATCTTTTAATCGAGCTATACGCACATACAGAAACACCATATACTTAATTCTTACTATATAATTAATCTATCCATCCATTTGTCTATACTCACACACAGAAGCAACACCTGATGATAGAAGACACGCCACAACATACCTGTAAATAGAGAAAAGGTCATTAATTACCTTTTAATTATGCCATTACACAATTAAAATCACTTTAAAAGGATAATTATAAGTCGCTATGTTGTAATTCCCTTCCCATGGGCTTCCCGGTACCTGATAATACATACATACATACACACATACACACACATACATACATACATACATACATACACACACATACATACATACATACATACATACATAATACATACATACTTACATACATAGGCTACATACATAGATACATACATACATACATACCGGTACATAGCCTACATACATACATACATACATACATACATACATACATACATACCCTTTCTCCCTCATGCTTAGCTCCATTAATTGTGAGATATTAAGATGTTCGCCCTATTAGTTTGGCTATATTAAGACCTATCGCCTTATTGTGTTGTCTACTTTAACCCTTCCTACCCGGTCTGCCTTAGGAAAGGACAGCACGAAAGAAGGGCCGCTACCCGGTATGCCTTATCTAAGGCATGAGCTTAATAGCCTAATTAAGCTTGGTCTGAACGCCGTGCGTACGACGTATGTCAACAAACCCAAGCGTTCGTCACCGCACCTCCGAAAACAAGAAGGAGAAGACTCCTCAATGTTATTGTTCTAATGTCATGACGAAATTAGTGTCTGAAAAGCCCCCATATTGGCAACATCTCTGCAATATTGGCTCCACTGAAATCGTCATCACAACTGAACCAGTTGACTTACAGAGCTCTACTCAATGCCAAAATACAGATTGAAAACACGCACTACGATTATAGATGAGTGGGAATGTTCTAGCAGTGAAAATAAACATAAATACGGTAGCCTAGGCCTAGACGTTTTTCAGCCATTTCGCCCGGGTAGGGGCGACCGTCATTGGGCAAGACAGCCCGGGTAGCAAGGGTTAAAGACGTTTTAAGCCATTTAGAAGTTGATTTTTTGCTTCCGCCTGCAATTTAGGTGGATCGGCCTTCGGCATGGGCATCATAGTATTGAAAAAATGCAAAAAATTATTTTGAAGGGGGGTCATTTTTGTATTTGTTATTATCATTATTTATATTATTTTAAGCTTGATGGAGATCTAGGGAGTTTTGTTATTATTTTGTATATAAAGCGCAAAGCTCTTTATCATCCATCGCCGGCTGTAAACTGTCTAATATCTTCTTGTATAAGGATTAGGCTTAACAATTATCTGTACTGATATATATTGTCTCATTTTACACAATATATTTGTATACACATTTATGTATATCGATATATTAGGGAGGTAACCGCAATTCACGGCAAAGCGTATACCATTAGCCTACACTAGATTACCGTATCCTATGCAAAGCCAACTGAAAACAAAACATTAATAGGACACCAACAATCTATTAACCACATTAATGATGTATATGAAATGTCTGTTATGGTGGATGGCTGAGGGTAGGGCAGATTTTGCATGTGTTTTCGACCATTCCATTCTTACACAAGATATGTTTTTATCAATCTATTTTTATCAATATATTTTACCTTCCATAATGAGAGACAATACGATTCATCACGAAGTGCAGCCTACCGGCAGATATATAACAAACGTATATATTATATACTAAATGAAGAGACCGGGAATAATCGTGTGGCTTTAGACCTCTTCATATAGATTAAAATGTAGGTTAAGGTACATATACGGTACAAGTATATCGTTTGCTTCAACAGACACATTCCATGATAAATAACATAAGGAACAAAGCACAATGTAAGGCATTGATCTTGGTACAATGGCAAAGCTGCTAGATGTAAAGTAAGTACCGGTAATAACACGAAACATGAAAAGATTTCATTAGGCTATGCCCAACATAACCGGTATCTATCAACTGAAAATATACATATTTTATAATCTATATTTTATTAATTTCACCACAACATATGCCAATTTTGTGAATAGATCATTTATACAATATGCTTAAGTGTCGGATAAATTTCGTCTATATATGCAGGGAAATTTAGACTAAATTAAGTAGTCTCGTTGGCAATATAAGCAAAATACATCATAGTTTTACCATTTTAATGCAGCAAAATTATATAAATCTGAACTTGGCTCTTTTAAGAACCATTGGCGTGCAACAATATCAAACCCACCAAACCTACATAAGAATTAACTTAATTAACTAAAGGTTTATTTGAGGAGGTTTAAGCAAAGTCTGTTGTATAATTAATATATGTTACCTTCCATAATAGGAGAATATACGATTTATCATGAAGTTTGTCGGTTGAAGCAAAACTATATACCTGGTACCGGTACCGTTTATGGACATACCTTACCTACATTATGATCCATGTTGATTGGTCTAAAATTCTGGTCTTCTCATATAGTTTATGATATATAAGTGCGTTTCATCTCCGCAGGTAGGCTACACTTCGTGATGAATCATATGTTATCTAATAGTGGAAGGTAAATGGATAAATGGATTGTGCAAAGGATCGATATAAACAGCTTTGTAAGGATGGAATGGTCGAAAACACAAGAACAATTTCCTTTATTTAAACTCATCCACCCACACAAACACAACCCCGAAAGGGCGGGTGCCCAACCCCGAAAGGAGTTGAAATAGGGGAGCTATCCCCCCGCCAAAGGCGGCTTTCTAGGGCCTTTACTAGCTGATGCTGAGAGGATTGGGTTCTAGTCATGTGGTGATGGGCTGGTCTATCCGAGTGAGAACTGAGCGATCTCTGCCATACCCATAGCTTACTCTGACTGTTCCTTTTACTTATATATCTTCTAGATCTCAAGTGGCGGCATCTTTTCCATGGATTGACCTCCCTACTGCCAACCTAGAAGTTGGCAGATTGGGAGCCAAAGCGTCACATTTTTCCCTTACCCCTCAACTTTCCCTTCATAATTGCTGAGGGGCACAAAGCCTTGGGTGGGGCTTTGGTTTCCCGGGCGTTTCCGCACCCTCCTCAGCTCCCTGCCTTGGAGTGGCTTCGGTCACCCCGGGCTTTGTTAGTGGTAAGCAGGGAGGATTTTGTGGGGGCGCTCGTTTATGGCCTTGGCCTTGCTCGAGACCTTGGGGCTGTTCGGCCAGACTGCCTGGGGAACACCAACAACAACAACACAAACACTACCTTGTGTAAAATTCATCAATTTACAGTTAGTATTTTTAAGTCTAGCCCATATATAAGGTGATATTTGGTGTAGGTTTTAACTTTTGAACTTGTTTGACATCAATTGTTGATCAAAACAAAAACTTGATCGGTTATATTTTGTCAACTCTGGTATTTCTATGGTTGCGGGATTTTTGCGGGTAGAGGGTATTACAATAAGCTAAATGCATCGGAAATTTGACCATATTAACCCTTAAAGATCGGGGGCGGACTTAAGTCCCCCTCCAATTTGCAGCAAGTTAGGAGCATTATTAAGTCTTTTAAAGGGTTAAAATCGAGTGCAAATGGCCGGGAGCGCAGCGGGCCAGACAGCCGACTCCCAGGCCTTACCGCCGCCCATTAACTCATGTTCCCCGTGTTCTCGAGAGGCCGGCAGTGTAGCCAGTAGTGAGCATAGCTGGGGAAAATATGCTGCTATACGCTAAACTCCCATGTTACTGGTATATCACTGTATGAGAACCACGAGTGCTACGTAGCTCGTTCTGGTCTCATTTTGAAGCTTTTAGCGCCTAGTTTTTTGCTGAATACATTTCTGTTCATGCAGATACTTGATTTATCATGCAGGAGGGCCTGAATATGCCGAAATAAGCCCCCCCCCCCCCCCCCCCCCCGCTAGACAAGGGTTAATTAACTAAACCTGTATTATGCATCACTGAAATTATAAGTAGGCCTAGCCTATGTACCGGTAGATTATGTTGCGCGCCTTTAACCCCTTCTGTACCGGTGATGTACTTTTCATTATATTCTGGCAACTATTAGACGATGTTGTACAGCTTAGGAAGGACGTCTACTCATTACAAGGCTACAGCCTATCTCAATTAATCCTTTTAGATATCATATATCCTTCCCAAGCTTAAACAAAATCGTCTAAATGTAGCTGAAATCAAATACAAAAAGACGTTACCGGTAAAGAAGGGGTTAATATTCTGTTCTCAAAGATTTCTGTACGGTATTCATGCGCAGTTCTGCTGTTGTAACAAGGCTTATAATCTGTATAGTATCTCTAATTTACAAAACCTAGACATTATTTGATCTCTCTCTCTCTCTCTCTCTCTATATATATATATATATATATATATATATATATATATATATATATATATATATATATATACATACAATAAAAAAACAATATAACAGAGTGAGTGAGTAATGGAATGTTGGTGTCTTATAACAAACTTTTGTTTTCTGCTTCGCCTTCGCTCGCATAGTAATCATTAAAAAAATATACGGAAAACGGATAAATATCAACATACTACTGTATGGTGTAAAATTTTAAAATCGACATGTACATAATGATAATACAGTATTTAAGTTAGCCCAGTATATAAGGAGATGTAGTCGGTGTTGTTCACTCTTCATACACCCTGCTTTTATCACAAGGCAGTAATAAGTCTTCCGTGTCGTAATTTCCCTCTATTTTACCCTAGGGACCCTCCCCCTTCAGAACATTAAGAATGTATGGCGATAACTCAATTTCCATAGTGTTCACGTTAGACACGGCATTACGAGCATATAAAGTAGACACCGATTCAATCGCATAGAGTTAAACGTGTTTATTTACGCGGGAGTAGGGCCAATGATGCCCCACGCCGTCTGGTGGAGAAATCGGAACTATACCCCGTGCACACTATGAATAGGTGGATATGACATACAGGTCAAGGATAGGTCAATTAGAGAGTAGATGTCAAACAGGAAAGGTCACAGAGAGAGATAAACACCTCGCCTTAAGGGATCGGTACTAGGACCAATTCTCTTTCTAATTTACATCAACGACATAGATGAGGGTCTCACCTGTACAATCTCAAAATTTGATGACGATACAAAAATTGCAAATAGTGTACTCTCAAAAGAACAAGTTGACGATTTGCAACACAATCTAGATAAATTGTCATGTTGGGCCCAAATTTGGCAAATGAGTTTCAATGCGGATAAATGTAAAGTACTACATATCGGATACCTAAATGAGAAAGCAAACTATTCGATGAATGGCATTCAGCTTAAGAATGTAAACAAAGAAACCGATCTGGGAGTAACAATATCGAGTAACCTAAAACCGAGTCAACAATGTTCAGAAGTTGTAAAGAAGGCAAACAAAATAATTGGCTTTATAGGCAGGTCATTTGAGCATAAATCCAAAGAAGTTATCCTAACCCTTTACAATTCCTTAGTCCGCCCTCTTCTGGAATACTGCGTTCAATCCTGGTGCCCTTATTACCAAAAATATATAAACATGCTAGAACGAGTTCAACGTAGAGTTACCAAAATGATTCCTAGCCTAAAGAACAAAACATACGAAGAGCGTCTTAGAGAATTAAATCTATTTCCTTTAATCCAGTGCAGATTAAGAGGTGACTTAATTCAAGTGTTCAAAATCATCAAAGGCATCGACAATATGAACTGTAGTAAGTACTTCACTATCGACCAATCTAATTGCACGCGGGGAAACGGTTGCAAAATTATTGGTAAATCTTTTAACTCACACGAATCTAAGAATTTCTTCTTCAATCGAGTTGTCAACTTGTGAAATGGGCTTCCCCGAGACGTTATAGACTGCAGCACCGTTGATTCATTTAAACTCCGCTTAGACAAATATCTCGCATCAAACCCGCGACTGTTTGCGTTTGTAAATGAATAACTTTATTTTATCCCCCCCTCAGTTACTAACCCATCTGTCCCCTACTAACTTCCTAATCCTGCCACGGACATTAGTTCTAGGGCAGTAGTTCCCTTTCCAATGTTCCCTTACCCACTCTAAACCACTGTTTGGACACTTGATCCTCAGTGTTTTGGAGGACAAGCAGCCTAGAAGGGTCACTAGACCTGTTGTTGCTTGATTTCCTTTGTACTCCTTTGTACTCACTCATTGTTCCTCTCTCTCTCTCTCTCTCTCTCTCTCTCTCTCTCTCTCTTTTGTTTCTATCTTACTCTCACTCTCCCCTTCTTCTCTCTCACACAACCACCACACTCATTGTTTCTCTCACTCTCGCTCTTTCTCTCTCTTTTGTTTCTCTATCTTACTCTCACTCTCCCTTTCTTCTCTCAGACAATTACCTCACTTTCATTATATCTCTCTCTCTATCTCTCTCTCTGTCACTCTCTCTCACTCTATCTCACTTTCACACTCTCTCTAGCTCTCACTCTCACACCCTCTCTAGATTTCACTCTCTCACTCTCACTCTCTCTCCCCCACCCTCTTACTCTCACACTCACTCTCCCAAGACACCATAACAACCATAGCCCCAACACCACCACAACCCAGCTAGACCTCCTTAAGGTGAGCCAGTGATAATTAAGCCAGGAGTTCGAAGGGCTTCAGGTATTGGTGATTCTCTCCGTAAGCTTCCCTAATGGCACCCATATGAAACCTTCCACACACACACACACAAACACACACATACACATGCATATATATATATATATATATATATATATATATATATACATATATATATATATATATATATATATATATATATATATATATATATATATATATATATATATACTGTATATATATATATGAACTTTTATTCCAAGTAAAATACCTACTTAGACGAGAGCCAAGCGTTAATTAGAATGACCCTTCACATTATAACTTAACATACAGTAATTATCAGCCATCTATAACTTGGCACAACATAATATACAACACACTAAGAAACAATGCAACTCAATTTACTAGCATCTAAGCTAGGACTTTGATAATATACCATGGCATTGGAAGACCCTTACGTATCGGCAATTCCGTGGATAAAGCCGGTGTCACACGAGCGATTCTTCCCTCAATGTTTAAGGGCATATATTGTCTGACAGCTTAAATATTTAGGTATTATCAGAATTCAGTCGACTAACGTAATCTATCTTCAGTCTAGTTGGCGATCCCAGTACAAGAGTCCCGAAATATTTCGAGGAAAACTTGCTCATATAAAATTGACGGAAAAAGGGCTCGTGTGACAGCGGACTAAGCTTTTGCCATGGCAACCAAATACAAAGTTACAAAGTCCTACCAGTGTATATTTTTCAAGTTAATTAGATATAAACTTGAAGTCTATGTAAATCGATAAAAGAGAAAAACTCGTACAAGTTGACAGAATAGTTATAAACATGGAAGGGTACGGTGTTTATATTAATATTAACTAATCAACTACAAATATGAAATACATACAACAACAGTATGAATAACCCCTTCTATACCGGCGATGTCTCTTAAATTATATTCCAGCTATATTTTGACGATTTTGTGAGGTAGTTAAATGGGTTAATGAGATAGTTCGGAGGCTGCTAATTGCTGGAGGCCCTTTAAAGCTGAATAAATCGTCCAATAGCAGCCAGCATATAGTTAAAAGGACGGCACCGGTACTGAAAGGGTTTATATGGCCACAGTAATCCAATAAATATATAAATATCATTAACCGGATTAATTGCTCAGTTTGATGCTCTGTTCCTTCATGAATATAATATAATATGATCGGCTGCTATTAAATATTATAATAAATATAATCTCGTCTGAGTAAATTAATAAAGGCATTTCAATATTAAAGCAAAATGACGGGGGTAGTCCTTGTTATTCGGTCTACATATTATGTATTTATTTATTTTTGAGTTTCCTCGCTAAACCTCCATCAGAGCTAAACAAAAAATACCCCCTAGACCCCCTCTTAAGATAAATTTGTACATTTATCGGTAGAAGAATGTCACAGCCGAAGGCGGGTTGCTTCTAAGATTGCAGCCTCGCTATGGCTCGCCAGGAAAAAATCGACATCTAAATTGCACGAAAGGTCTTAATATTGACAAACAAAATGAGGTGATAGGTCTCAAAAACGCCAAAGTAACGGAACGAACCTAAATATCTCCAAACTATTATGCTAAACGTAAGGGAGAAGGGGGTCCAGTAAAAGCGAGCACCTCCCCCTTAACCCCTTCAGACTCATATGAAGCAGAGGTTGCCAGATTAGCAATAAGAAATAGAGTTTTTTCACTCTTATAATTACCTCTCCAAAATTAGTTTTCTGCCCACAGCTAACTCAAAGACAACTGCAGAGGTTGAAGTAACTAAACTAAAGGTTTCTAAATACCCCTGATGGTAACAAAGGTTTTAAAGTATCCCTAATAGGCTCAAAATCGCGTCATATGTCGGAGAGGGTTAAAGCGATATGAAGGGGATCTACGGTATATTGTTTTTGTAATAATCCCCCCACCTATTACATAAATAAATAGATTTGTCGATTTGATGGATATTAACAAAATTAATCCGGTCTTACTTACAAGGTTAAAGTAAACACACACACACACAAACACACATTAGGAGATTTTATACCGGGTAGGGTCCTGTATTACGGGGAGGTTTTCAGTTTGCTCCCTAGACCTCCATAAAGCTTTACAAAATACCCTCAAGAACACCCCCCCCCCCCTTCTTCCCTCCTACCCCATCGTGTCTCTCCACCATTCTCGGCCAGCTAATCAATTTTTCATTTCAGCGGTGCCGGGTCTTCAAAATGGCTCTATTCTGATGCACCGCGGCCGATAAATTTGGCAGGGGTGGAGGGGCCTTTGGCATGCGGTGATCGGACAAGTACATGCCACGGGGAACCCATCTTGTTACCATCGGATACCATAGAGTCTAGCCAAATCATACATATTCGTGGAATTCACATACCGGGTATTAAGAAATATCTAAGTTTATCTCTGGCAACTAATTTATGAATATGATTGACCATTTATCAACTACAAAACTCTATACACTATTTACTGAGAAGCAAGTTTTATCCAAACAATAATCCAGGCTTGCTATCACTCACCAGGAAATAATCGACACCTAAATGGCACGAAAGGTCCAAATGGTTCACCACCTTAGATCTACAAGCCGGATATTGGCAAGTCCCCATCAAGCCCGAACACCAGCAAAAAACCGCCTTCTCCACAAGTGGCGGACATCTGTACGAGTTTAATGTCTTACCATTTGGCCTGTGTAACGGCCCAGCCACCTTCTCGCCAAACTCATGGGGGCGAACGTATTAATAGTTCAAAAGTAATGGGGCAAAACATGAGGGAGAAGGGAGTCTAGAATAAAACTTAAGTATGATAGTAACAACTTGCAATGATGAGAAAAACTACCTACCTACTTACCTAAGGTCACCTAAGGTTGTGTTCGCCACTCTCCTAGCGGCACCGAGGAGCGCGTCGCCCATCGTTCTGGGTGGTGATTTGGTGCAGCAGACTGTTCGAAGGGGCAGCACATCCCCTGCAAAGATGGGCTCGTCTGGCACTTTTTGCAGTTCGACATCTAGGGCTCTTTTGAAGTTGTCTAACGAGACGTCCCTCATGTCTCTCGCCTTGGGAGTTTGTTGAAGAGACGTGGTCCTCTGTGTGATAACCAACCCTCTCGAAGAGTGCCAATAGCACCCCGGTTTTTCATCCGGGGAATATCGCATTCCCAGCCTCTCCTATCACTGAATTTCGTGACTATCGGGGTATGTAGGTTTGGTACTACTCCTCTGCGATATACCATGTGTATAGTACTAGGTAACGTACTCTTCTACGTCTTAACTTGTCCGTGATCATACGCCAGCAACTGTTAACCCCTTCTGTACCGGCAACGTCTTCTTAATTTTATTCTAGCTATATTTATACAATTTTATGCAGCTTAAGAAGGATCTGTGGTAGTAAAAGGGGTTAAGCGAGATAGTGCGAAACCATATAATTGTTCTTAAACTGAATTAAATAGTCTAATAGTAGCCAGAAAAAAGTAAAGAAGACGTTGCTGGTACAAAAGGGGTTAATGGCCTGTTATATAGTAGAATGTGCAGTTCTTCTTCACAGAGGCAACAAATATATATATATATATATATATATATATATATATATATATATATATATATATAATATATATATATATATATATATATATATATATACTATATATATATATATATATATATATATATATATATATATATATATATATATATATATATATATATATACCGGTACTGTATATATATTATATATATATATAATATATATATATATATATATATATATATATATATATATATATATATATATATATATACAGTAGCCTATATACAAGAATACAAATTATTAAAAAATAAAAAAATCGTGTGCGAGTCCCAAGGCAGGCTTGTTAATTATAGCAATTGAACATTGACCAATCACAGCACAGATAATTGCACATTGACCAATCACAGCACAGATAATTGCACATTGACCAATCACAGCACAGATAATTGCTCTTCGACACCTGCCTTAACTTCCGGGCTCTACACCAGGACCTATTTATATCTGGGAATATTTTAAGGGGGGAGGGGCGTATTTAGTTGATAATTAATGTATGTATCTTTTTCTTATGTTTGCAGAGTCCTTCCTACACTTCCATCAAGCTTAATAATATCCTTCAAGATAAATATGTAAATTTTTCGATAGAAAAATGTCCCGGCCAAAGGCCGATTCCTCTTTAATTACAGGCTCGCTATCGCTCGCCAGGAAAAAATCGATACCCAAAAGACACAAACATTCTTAGTATTAACAAACAGATGGGTCGAAAGGTATAAACATCGCTATACTAATATGAGCCAAACGTCTTATAATCTGATGATCTTATAATCTGATTCATGTGTCTATTGGTGCAAATATCTGGGAATACTTTAACAATGTGAAAAATACAAAACATGAAGGGAGGGAATAATATAATAGAAAACATGAAGGGAGGGAATAATATAATAGAAAACATGAAGGGAGGGAATAATATAATAGAAAACATGAAGGGAGGGAATAATATAATAGAAAACATGAAGGGAGGGAATAATATAATATGGGATGACAAACAAAGAATATGTAACAAGGGAATAAATGATAATATATGGGAAGGGAATAAGAGGGCTTGTGAGGATATGATTAGAGTGAAGGACAGTTAATACGGTAAGGCGGTTTTAATATATTTGGCATCATAATACGAGTAACATACGTAAAATTACATTCATTAATCATTATCATAACCGTGGAATGATATTAATTAAGGGGTCCAGCAATTGTATGACTAAATGTCCATTAGTTTATGTGCCCAAATAAATAATATGCTTAGCAATTTGGCCACACTTATGTTTGGCATTGGACAAACAAGTCATGTACTAAAATAGAGTCCAGAAAATATGGCCCTGGGGTGAGTTCAGACCATACTAACCCAAGCTGCTCTTCTAGGAACCAGAAGGTGACATATTAGAGGGGGAGAGAGAGAGAGAGAGAAAAGAGGGGGGGGGGGGTGGAGAGGGGGAGAAGGACTGGATGAAGGTATGAGGGGAAGGAGCAGGGGGTTTAAAGGGGGAGGGAGGGGAGGGGGTTGAGAGGGGGAGAAGAGGTGGATGAAGGTATGGGGGGAAGGAAGAGAGGGGTTTAAAGGATTAGGGGGTTTAAAGGAGGGGGATATAAAGAGAGAAGTGGGGAGAGAGGGAGAAGCTATTGGGGGAAAGGAGCAGAAGGGGAGGTTTAAAGGAGGAGGGGGAGAGGGGGTAAATAAACACAAGCATTAGACTAGAGTGATATCGACGGTGATTTCTGTGAGTGGTTATCGTAAGCACGCATACACAAGCACGAGGATACACGTACATACACATACACGTACACACACACATATAGACCTACGCATACAAACACACATACACTCTCGTAAGCACACACCTACACAAGCACGAGGATACACATACACATTGGGGAGGTGTGGTCGAGTGGTCTTGCCACTGGCCTGGTAATCCAAAGGTCCCGGGTTCAAATCCCGATGTATCAATGGGAAGATATTATTGGGATGGAATTTGTGCTGTACCTAGTATCAGTGCATTACCACAAAGCCCACCGAAACGTCAATAAAATACCCTCATTATTCCCTGATTAAATAGCACTGTATGAATATTCCCATATTCAAAATATGCTATAGGGGTGCAATGCCTGGTGAGTTATCTGCTAAACAGGTGGCGTTGTGTGTGTGTAAGTGTGAGAGTCCGAGTGTAGGGAGTGAGACAGTGAAGCACGGGAACGAGTTGGCTTCAGAGATGGGGTTATTTCGGGCCATGAGTGAGCACCGTGCCTCATGTGAAGGCAAGATGGCAGGTGCTCGTTGTACTCTACGTGCTTCACATGTCTCACTCCCTAGACTGGAACTAGACCTCACGGGCTTCATTGTAAAGCGGTGAATGTTAAGGCTCTCAGCCTATGCCCAAGAGGAAGTAAGTTGGAATATAGAAAAAAAAAAAAAAAAAAAATATATACACACATACTGTACATACACTCTTTTATACACTCACATACTGTACATACACACATAATCACGTACATACACTCTCATATACACACATACTGTACATGCACACATAATCACGTACATACACTCTCATATACACACATACACATGACGGGGTTACACATCTACCATCTACACGAGGACACATAACACATAAACACGTACACACACTCATATACATACACAAACACGTACATACACTCATAAACACACACATACACAAGCACGAGGATACACATACATACACACATAAACACGTACATACATTCTCATAAACACACACATACACAAGCTCGAGGATGCACATACATACACACATAAACACGTTCATACACACATACACATACAGTACATACACACATACACATACAGTACATACACACATGAACACGTTCATACACTCTCATACACACATACACATACAGTACATACACACATGAACACATATATACCCTCTCATAACATAAACGCATAGGCTACTTACACCCATTTCACACTAATTTCAACGTATCACTCTCTCTCTCTCTCTCTCTCTCTCTCTCTCTCTCTCTCTCTCTCTCTCTCTCTCTCCCCTGAAGGTAAATAAACACGCAAGCATAATACTTATGGTGGTGGTGTCGGTGGTGATTTCTGAGTGGTTGTTCTTGGCAGTCACGTACATACACACTTACACGATCACACACACACACACACACACACACACACACACACACACAAACACACACACTTACACGAGCACACACACACACACACACACACTTACACGAGCACACATACACACAGAAACACACAATCACACACACACACACACATACACACAGTTACACGAGCACACACACACACATAAACACACAATCACACACACACACACACACACACAGTTACACGAGCACACCACACACACAAACACACTTACACGAGCACACATACACACATAAACACACAATCACACACACACACACATACACACAGTTACACGAGCACACACATACACACACAAAAACACTTACACGGGCACACATACACACATAAACACATACACACAGAAACACACAATCACACACACACACACACAGTTACATGACCACACACACACACGCACACAGTTACACGAGCACACACACACATACACACAGTTACACGAGCACACAAACACACATATTCTTGTGCAGAGTGTGGAAGAGGGCGGAAGTATTTTTGGGAGCTCTCGATGTGTGAATTGAGGATTCGAGAATTGATTCGGTGCTTCGCATAGAAGAATATCTACATTACTCACCTAAATTAAGTATTACATATTGTATTTTGCGGCAGTATTGTCCCGGATTATTGAAAATAAATATTGTAACTATGGTAATAGTAAGAAGAGGTAAAACAAAGAAATGAAGCATTGTTCTTCATTGGCGTTGGATATTCCCGCGTAAAGGTGGTAGCTGAGGGTAAACAAAGGCCGGCAATATGGCCGCGACAGAAGGAAGGAAATTGAGAAGTAGGAAGGATATAGAAGGGGAAGAGAGTGAAGAATGTGAAGGATCCCAAGGAGGAGAGGTAGGTGGAATGTTAGGAAAGGTTATTATGAGACTGAAGGCTTTGGAGGAGAAAATGGAGAATGTGGTGATTAGGGATAGAAAGGGAGAAGAAAGAGAGGCGGTAATAGAAAGACTGGAAAGAGAAAATAAAGAATATAGAGAACAAGCGGAAAGGGAGATAGAACAACTTAAAGAGGAGAATGAAAGACTAAGGAAAGGATTGGAAAGGAATCACGATAGGACAGAAAAAGTGGAAGTAGAAATGAATGAAATGAAAAATGCTTGGGGTAATAAAGTAGAGGAAACAGAGGTTACTCTTAAAACTATTATGGATGAACAAAAGGAGTGGCAGGGTAATAATCTAGGAAAGAAAGTAGTGAAGGCCATAAGGCAAAATGAGAGACAGGTAACTGATATAATGGAAAAGAAGAGATGTGTGATAATGTTTGGAGAAGTGGAGGAGGAAATAATGGACAGAAATGACAGGAAAGTTGCAGAAATGATGAAGGTTGATGACATGTTAGAGGTGTTGGACAGAGAAGGAAAGGAAGGTTGGAAGAAGGAGGTGGAAGATAGTTGGAGGTTAGGAAAGTATAAGAAGGGGGAGAGGAGGCCTATTAAAATTAGATTTAAGTCTACGAAAGCAGCAGAAGAGGTATTGAGGAACAGCTGGAAACTGAGTCAGGAAGGGAAATACACCAAGGTTATATTAAGGAAAAACTTGAATGCAGAAGAGCGCGATAATATGAGAGAAATAACAAAGGAAGTGAGAGAAAAGAACGATAATAGGTCAGAGGTAGATAAAATACATTTTTTCTACCGAAATATCGACGGGAAAGTGAAAAAATGGTACATGAAGAGGAGGGGAACGAAGGAGGAGGAGGACGAGAGGGAGAGGGAGGAGGGGGGGACGAGAGGGAGGAAAGGGAAAGGGGAGGGGAGGGGGGAGAGGTGGGGGAGGGCGGGGAGGAGAGAGAATTAGGAGGGGGAGTTGGCGAAGAAGAGGGATTAAAAACGAGGAAAAGAAAACATAGTACAAAATATAAAAGTAGCAACTGTAAACTGGTGTATAGCAATGTGGATGGTTTAATATCCAAAACATTGGAGATTGGTGACCTCATAAAACAAGAAAAGCCCATGATAATGTGTTTATGTGAAACAAAGTTAAATAAAGATATGAGTCTGGAAGTGATGGGATGGGATAACTATAATTTGTGGAGAAGGGATAGGATGGGCAAGATGGGTGGAGGAGTATTACTCATTACACACAATAAATTAAAAGTTAAAATGATAGATTTACAAAACAATATAGCAGAAATTATAGCAGTGGAGGTAATTAATGAAAATAATGAAAACACTGATATTGCGGTAGCATATATGCCACCATATACGAGAGCCTGGAAAGAGGAAGGATTAAAAAAGGAGATGATCAAAACTATGGAACACTTATTTCGCAGAAACAACGAGTTAATATTGGTAGGGGATTTTAATTGTAGAGAGGTTAATTGGGAGGAGGGAGACGCAGGTAGTAATATGAGTTCTTGGGGGAATGTACTACTAGACTTGGTTACAGAAAACCTGTTAATTCAGAATATTAAGGAAAACACAAGAAGAAGGGGTAAAGATGAATCGTCTAGATTAGACTTGGTGTTTATAAGAGATCCAGATATGATTACAAATACTAAATACCTACCTCCGCTAGGAAATAGTGATCATGTGGTACAAAGGAGTACAAAGGAAATCAAGCAACAACAGGTCTAGTGACCCTTCTAGGCTGCTTGTCCTCCAAAACACTGAGGATCAAGTGTCCAAACAGTGGTTTAGAGTGGGTAAGGGAACATTGGAAAGGGAACTACTGCCCTGGAACTAATGTCCGTGGCAGGACTAGGAAGTTAGTAGGGGACATAAGGGTTAGTAACTGAGGGGAGGATAAAATAAAGTTATTCATTTACAAACGCAGTCAGTCGCGGGTTTGATGCGAGATATTTGTCTATGCGGAGTTTAAATGAATCAACGGTGCTGCAGTCTATAACGTCTCGGGGAAGCCCATTCCACAAGTTGACAACTCGATTGAAGAAGAAATTCTTAGATTCGTGTGAGTTAAAAGATTTACCAATAATTTTGCAACGTTTCCCCGCGTGTAATTAGATTGGTCGATAGTGAAGTACTTACTAAAGTTCATATTGTCGATGCCTTTGATGATTTTGAACACTTGAATTAAGTCACCTCTTAATCTGCGCTGGGTTAAAGGAAATGGATTTAATTCTCTAAGATGCTCTTCGTATGGTTTGTTCTTTAGGCTAGGTATAATTTTGGTAACTCTACGTTGAACTCGTTCTAGCTTGTTTATGTCTTTTTGGTAATAAGGGCACCAGCATTGAACGCAGTATTCCAGAAGAGGGCGGACTAAGGAATTGTAAAGGGTTAGGATAACGTCTTTGGATTTATGCTCAAATGACCTGCCTATAAAGCCAATTATTTTGTTTGCCTTCTTAACAACTTCTGAACATTGTTGACTCGGTTTAAGGTTACTCGATATTGTTACTCCCAGATCGGTTTCTCTGTTTACATTCTTAAGCTGAGTGCCATTCATCGAATAGTTTGCTTTCTCATTTAGGTATCCGATATGTAGTACTTTACATTTATCCGCATTGAAACTCATTAGCCAAATTTGGGCCCAACGTGACAATTTATCTAGATTGTGTTGCATATCGTCAACTTGATCTTTTGAGAGTACGCTATTTGCAATTTTTGTATCGTCAGCAAATGTTGAGATTGTACAGGTGAGACCCTCATCTATGTCGTTGATGTAAATTAGAAAGAGAATTGGTCCTAGTACCGATCCCTGGGGTACCCCGCTACTTACATTGGTCCTTTTAGATGCCTCACCGTTTATGACTACTCTTTGCTTTCTGTCGCTGAGCCAATTTTCTATCCATTTCAACACACTGTCTTGTATTCCATGCGCTTTTAGTTTTAGCAGTAAACGTTCCTGATGGAAATCCTGATGGGTTATCCAACAATGCTAGAGAGAGAAGAACATAAAGAAAGGAGATTGAACTATGGGAAAGCAGATATTAAGCTATTAAAAAGTTGCTTCAGGGATGCAGACTGGATGGAAATTTAACAGAAAAACAATGTTAATGATAAATACTGTGTGTTTAAAAACATTTATGATGATATTGTAAACAGGTATGTGCCAAGACAAGGAAATAAGACTGAAAAGATAAAAGACTGGTTTAATGATAAATGTAGAATAGCTAGGGATAAGAGAAATAAGGCATGGAACATAGCCAGAAGAAGGAGAAATGAACAGACCTGGAATACATATAGGAAGCTAAGGAACGAGTATGTCAGAATTAGGAAACAGGAAGCAAGAAATTATGAAAAAACATTGTGGAAAAATGTGTAAGTGATCCCAAATTGTTCTACAGGTATGTAAATAGCAAAATGAAGGTTAAGGACAAAATAATGAAGCTGAGGGAAGGAGACAATATTTGTGAGGGTGATGAGAAGATATGATAATACATTACATTCAGTTTATGCTATGGATGAATTTTTTTTAGAACCAGAGATTATATACCAAAATGATGAAAAACTGGGGGATATTATCTTTCAACCAGAGGAACTTCTAGAACTTATGAAGGGACTAGATGTGAGAAAATCTATGGGCCCAGACAATATAGCAGGATGGACTCTAAAAAAATGTGCTGAGGAATTGGTAAAACCTATATATGAAATAATTAAGTACTCTATTGAAGTTGGAAAATTACCACAAGACTGGAAAATGGCTAATGTAGTACCAATCTACAAAGGTGGGAGTAGGGAGCAGCCGCTAAACTATAGACCAGTGTCACTGACAAGTGTTGTTTGTAAAATGTGTTAGAAGATTATTAAGAAAAGATGGATAAAGTACTTGGAAGAAAATAATTTACTTACTGTAAGACAATTTGGATTCAGAGAGGGAAAATCATGTGTTACTAATCTTCTGAGCTTTTATGATAGGATGATAGATATACTACAAGAGAGAGAAGGATGGGCGGACTGTGTGTATCTTGATATAAAGAAGGCCTTTGACAGAGTTCCTCATAGTAGACTTAGATGGAAGTTGAAGAAGTTTGGATGGGTTCAGGGTAATTTGTTGAAGTGGATGGAGGACTATCTCTCGGGAAGACAGATGAGAACCATGATAAGAGACAGCTTATCAAGATGGAGGGATGTTACAAGCGGAGTTCCACATGGATCAGTGTTGGCCCCAATTATGTTTCTGGTCTATATAAATGACATGCCAGAGGAAATAAATGCATACATGAATATGTTTGCTGACGATGCAAAAATTATGAAACATAATTATAGTGGACGAAAACAGTTGTAGAGAGCTACAGAGTGATCTGGATAAGATAGACCGATGGAGCAAGATATGGAAATTAGATTTTAACAAAGATAAATGTCATGTGATGGAAGGGGTTGTGAGTAAAAGAAGACCTCATTGGGAATATAAACTAGGAGAATGCACGATTAACCCCTCAGAGAAAGAAAAGGACTTGGGCATTATAATACAGGGAGATCTTTCACCCGAGAGCCATATTAACAAAATTGTGGGAGAAGCTTATGGCCTGTTGAATAAAGTAAAAATAGCATTCAACTATTTGAATGAAGAGATGCTAGTAAATATAATAAAATCAATGGTGAGACCTAAATTGGAATATGCGGCAGTGGTGTGGTCACCCTATCTTAAAAAACACATAATTAAGTTGGAGAAAGTACAGAGAGCTGCAACGAAGATGATTCCAGAACTAAGAGAACTGACATATGAAGAGAGATTAGAGAGATTGAATTTGCCAACTCTAAGTGAGAGAAGAGAAAGAGGGGATATGATTATGATGTATAAATGTGTTAGGGGATTGGAAAGGATAGACAAAGAGGACTTTATCGAGGGAGATAAAGGGAGGACTAGATGACATAGTTGCAAGTTAAAGAAAGGTAGATGTAAAGGAGATGTGAGGAAATTCAGCTTTCCATATAGAAGTATTAATATGTGGAATCAGTTGGATGATGAAGTGGTGGGTGCGGGGAATATCCAAATTTTTAAAGCCAAATTAGATAACAGAATCTTTGGAGGCGGGACAATACGAGCCTAAAAACTCAAATCCTGAATACTACAATTAGGTGAGTACAAACAATTAGGTGAGTACACACACAGTTACACGAGCACACACACACACACACACACACACACACACACACACAGTTACACGAGCACACACACACATACAATGACACACACACACACACACACTCACTCTCTAACACTTACACACACCACACATACACAAGAACATAACACTATTACCGGTTAACAAGCACTCACACATACTAAAATAATATATCTCTCTTACTAGAATACATTTTACACTCACAACATTGAAACACACACGAACACACACACACACACTCACTCTATCTACCTTACACACAATCTCTTTTATTAAAAATTTCACTAATTTTCCACTCCGTCTCTCTCTCTCTCTCTCTCTCACTCACACACTCACTCAGTCTTTCACTCCACACACACACACACACACAATCTCTAATACCTAACCTCAGACTCAAACTCCCTCCTCCCCCCATCTCTCTCTCTCTCTCTCTCTCTCTCTCTCTCTCTCTCTCTCTCTCTCTCTCTCCACACACACAATCTCTAATATCTAACCTCAGACTCAAACTCCCCCTTCCCCCCAAATCTCTCTGTCTCTCTATCTCTCTCTCTCTCTCTCTCTCTCTCTCTCTCTCTTTCTCTGTCTCTCTCTCTCCAGATTGAATGAGCATTTACGGATCGCTCCGTCTCCCACGTTCGTAGCTAAGAACGAACACTGTGATCATGTATTTTCAGAATTTACGGTACCGGCACTTAAATGCGGATATATGCATCACATTTTGTGCCCGGTACAGGATTTAATAAAGTACAAAGGAGTACAAAGGAAATCAAGCAACAACAGATCTAGTGACCCTTCTAGGTTGCTTGTCCTCCAAAACACTGAGGATCAAGTGTCCAAACAGTGGTTTAGAGTGGGTAAGGGAACATTGGAAAGGGAACTACTGCCCTGCCACTAACGTGGCAGGACTAGGAAGTTAGTAGGGGACATATGGGTTAGTAACTGAGGGGAGGATAAAGTTATTCATTTACAAACGCAGTCAGTCGCGGGTTTGATGCGAGATATTTGTCTAGGCGGAATTTAAATGAATCAACGGTGCTGCAGTCTATAACGTCTCGGGGAAGCCCATTCCACAAGTTGACAACTCGATTGAAGAAGAAATTCTTAGATTCGTGCGAGTTAAAAGATTTACCAATAATTTTGCAACCGTTTCCCCGCGTGTAATTAGATTGGTCGATAGTGAAGTACTTACTACAGTTCATATTGTCGATGCCTTTGATGATTTTGAACACTTGAATTAAGTCGCCTCTTAATCTGCGCTGGGTTAAAGGAAATAGATTTAATTCTCTAAGACGCTCTTCGTATGGTTTGTTCTTTAGGCTAGGTATCATTTTGGTAACTCTACGTTGAACTCGTTCTAGCTTGTTTATATCTTTTTGGTAATAAGGGCACCAGGATTGAACGCAGTATTCCAGAAGAGGGCGGACTAAGGAATTGTAAAGGGTTAGGATAACTTCTTTGGATTTATGCTCAAATGACCTGCCTATAAAGCCAATTATTTTGTTTGCCTTCTTAACAACTTCTGAACATTGTTGACTCGGTTTTAGGTTACTCGATATTGTTTACTCCCAGATCAGTTTCTCTGTTTACATTCTTAAGCTGAGTGCCATTCATCGAATAGTTTGCTTTCTCATTTAGGTATCCGACATGTAGTACTTTACATTTATCCGCATTGAAACTCATTTGCCAAATTTGGGCCCAACATGACAATTTATCTAGATTGTGTTGCATATCGTCAACTTGTTCTTTTGAGAGTACGCTATTTGCAATTTTTGTATCGTCAGCAAATTTTGAGATTGTGCAGGTGAGACCCTCATCTATGTCGTTGATGTAAATTAGAAAGAGAATTGGTCCTAGTACCGATCCCTGGGGTACCCCGCTACTTACATTGGTCCATTTAGATGCCTTACCGTTTATGACTACCCTTTACTTTCTGTTGCTGAGCCAATTTTCTATCCATTTCAACACACCGTCTTGTATTCCATGCGCTTTTAGTTTTAGCAGTAAACGTTTGTGGGGAACTTTGTCAAAGGCCTTTTGAAAATCAAGGTATATAATATCTACAGCTTTACTCTCATCGTAGAGGTTGAGGATATCGTGGAAGAAGTCTAAGAGGTTTGTTAAACAGGAACGTTTTTTACGAAAGCCGTGTTGAGTATCTTTAAGTATGTTATTTTCCTCCAAGTGATTTACGAGTCTGTCTCGTATGACCGTTTCTAGCATTCTACATACAACTGAGGTTAAGCTAATTGGACGATAGTTACTGGGTAGGGATTTGCTGCCTTTTTTGAATATCGGTGTTACGTTGGCTAGCTTCCACTGATCAGGCATAGTTCCAGACTGCAAGGATTTATTGAATAGTAATGTCAGTGGTTTGGAGAGCTCATTCTTAGCTTCCTTTAGAACTCTAGGCGAGATTGTATCAGGTCCTGGCGTTTTATTTACCTTGAGTTTATCTAAACAATTCAATACTTCTCTCTCTGTAACGGTGATATTGCTTAGAACATCTGAATTATCAATCTGAATCGGCGATGGTGTAGGGATATCACTGAGGTCTTCTGTTGTAAAAACTGATGCAAAGAAGGTATTGAGGGCATTACTCATTTGTACTTCGTCTTTGGTGTATTCTCCTTTTTCATCGACTAACGGTCCAACAGTTGAAGTAACTACTTTTTTCTTTCTGATATAACTATAGAATTCTTTCGGGTTTGTTTTACTTTGATTCGCAATATGTAACTCTAAGGTCTTTTTACTTTGCTTAATTAACTTTTTGGCTTTGCGTCGTAGCTCTACAAATTTCACCCGTTCTTCGTCATTTTGTGAGGATTTTAATCTATCATTAGCACATTTTTTAGCAAGCAGGCAGTTTGAAATATCTTTATTCCACCATTTGGGCTTATTATTATGGCCTGGACGCCGTATTTTCGATGGTATGCAGTCTTGCACTGCTTTTAGGTAAGTGGTTTCGAATAACTTCCAAGATGTATTTATGTCGTTATTGTTAATTAAAAAGCTCCAGTCAGTTTCTTTAAACATAGCTCTAAGTTTATGGAAGTTTGCTTTCTTGAAATTAGGGACTTTTTCGATGCTACTATTTGGTTCGTTACTAGTAAACTTTAAAGTGAAAGTTATCGTACGATGGTCGCTGTTACTGAATTCATCACCAACATTCAAATTCTCTATCAATTCTTCTTTTGTTGCAAGTACAATGTCAAGAACGTTATTACCACGGGTCGGCATTCGAACAAATTGATAAAGCGAACTCTCTTGCAAGTTCGTATACAAGTCATGTCCGGAGTGTGAAGTAAGAGTATCGCCCCACTTGGTCACAGGTAAATTAAAGTCGCCAAAAATTACGGTATCTTGTGAGTTACTTACATCTGCAATTTGTTCGTAAATTTCTCGGTCAGTTTGCACTGATTTAGCTGGAGGTCTGTATATTAACGCAAGTATTATTTTTGTACCTTTATTATTCTTTATTAGCACAAAAGATGTGTCGACGTTCACAATTTGAGGTTTTGACACGAGGGTCGGGTTAAGACTTTCTTTGATATAAATAAAACGCCACCTCCATTTTTATTTATTCGGCTGTTCTCAACATTACATAACCGGGAAGTGAATACTCTGCTAAAAAGTCTCTATCTTGTGTATTGAGCCAAGATTCTGTTATGCCAATCACATCATAATTTTCTGTAAACACTAGTTCCTCTAAATCTGAAAATTTATTGCGTATGCTACGAGCGTTTGCATAGAAAACCTTTAAAGTTGCGGTTTTAGAACTCGCAGATCGTTCTTTCATCGAATTTTTGGTTCTGGTCGGATCTACATTTACATTCATGGCTGTCCTCGGTCCTCGGTCGTTATCCCTGACGGTTTTGAATTTGGGTCGTGTTGGTGGAGCTTTATCCAAATTCGCGGTTCTTGACGGATTAGTATTTAATTCCTTTGTAGATTGCCGTCCTCGCTGTCTTCGGTCCTCCTTCCTGGTTGTCCTGTGCTGAGTCGATTTCTTCTCCGAAAATCCTTCACCGCATCGTTGAGAAGACGCCCAAAACGCGCTGCTCCCACCTGGTTCAGATGAACTCCATCATCCGAAAACAAATAGTCATCGTAGTAGAAATTGTCCCAGGTGTCGACGAATCCCACGTTCTCCTTCCTGCAGAGGTTTGCTAGACAACGATTTGTGCTGGTGGCTATGTTGTAAAATCGGCTCTCTACACCGAGCCGGGGGACGATTCCTGAGACGATGATCCTTGATGACTTCTCCTTAAACGACTTGATCAGCTGCTGGTACTTTAAAAGCAAATCTTCCGACCGGGTTCGCTGTATATCGTTGGATCCAACGTGGATGACGTACATTGTATTTGCAGGGCCAGCTTTGATACTTCGTCAACTGCTGCAACTACGTCATCCACACCACCACCAGGGATACAAAAACGCTTCCTGGTCTTAGGTGCCCTGGCGCAAAACTCTGTGAGCTGACCACGTATCATCGAGTCTCCCACGAGCCGGACTTCTTCTATTTCCTCTTCGTCATCTGAGTCTGCGAATATCTGGAAACGGTTTTGACACTCGGTAATCGGTATGTGTTTCCTGGTCTTGGGGCAAACGTTGTTCCTCACGACACGGAAGTTGTCTTGAGGGGGAAGAGAGTCGCTATTTGTATCTTGAGTATCGGAAACATCAGCTGAAATGGCTACTGTAGGCGTTGAATTGTTGGCAGTTGACGTTGGGGCGTTGGTGGCTGCTGGAGTTGCGGTGACAATTGAAGTTTGTGGCACTCCAACGTTGAGTGTTACAAACTCTTGGAGTGATTCCAGCTTCATGGTGAGGACGTTGATCTTGTTGTAGGCTTCATCTAATTTCACTGTAAAATTCTCTCGTTGCTGGCAGAGCCGGCAGACTTGAAGATCGATAGTAGCAAACATGGACTCACCAAACCTACCGGCGCAGTTCGCACAAGCGCGAGGCATGGTGACAGTCACTTTCTTCAGATCACTTCACTCACTTAAAAAACAATTCACTCACTTTACAACACTTCACTCACTTTAAAAACACTTCAATCACTTCAACCGAAAACAAATATGCTGAAATACGCAGAAATAGGATATCAGGGGTGATAGCCTAACCGAAAACAAAAATGTTGAGATACGCAGAATTAGGCTTCCAGGGGCGATAGCCTAACCAAAAGTTTTTTTTTTAAATTGAAATACGCAATAATAGGCTACCAGCGTTGAATAGCCTAACCGAATATAATAAAATTGAAATTCGCAGAAATAGGCTACCAGTTGTGATAACCTAACCTTAAACAAATATATGTATAACAGAATATGTAACTAAATATACAATTCACCAAATAGAGATTATATAAAAATAAAGTGTGACTGCACACAAGGGGTTAATATACTGTGTCAACAGATGACCCTGGTGTCACTGAAGCCTAGTAAAGCAGTAGCCTACTCTTTTTAGATAAAAAAGTGTATCAGTCAAAGGTTATTACAAGATCGTGCAAGCAACAACTAAAATTACAGATATATACTGTATGAGAGTGTGTGATTGTTACTTGTCGTGACAGTAAGCGAAGATGAAGTGTGCTGCATTATGGTGTGGGGTGTGGGGGGGGTGTGGGGGGGGGGGGGGGGGCTGGTGTGTGAGTGTGAGTGTGTGTGTGTGGGTGTGGGTGTATTCACTTTGCTTGTTCGTCAAGGTGAATCCACGCAATGCGAGCTAAGCTCATTATTATCGCGCCTCCTTAACTGGGAATGTATTGCGTGAAATGCATGTTAAGTGTTTATGTATCGTTGGAATGGCTGTGGATGTGTGTGTAGTCTGTATTTTAGCCAATTGGCGACATCTGGAAACGAAGGCTTAGGGTTAATCTGTACGATACCATTCTTACTACGGTACCAGTCTCACCCGAAGGCTTAGGTTGACCAGTAGCTTAGGTTGACCAGTACGATACCCATCTCACCTTGTAACCGATCACCAACCCCAGAAGGGACGTCACAACTTCGTCTACTTATACCAGGTTTCTATTTATACTGCTAGGTGAACAGAGGCTACACCGTTAGGAGACTTGCCCAAATGTCTCTTCCCCGCCCGGGTCTCGAACCCGGGACATTCTTGTTGTGAGCCAGACACGCTATCAGTTACGCCACGGGGAGGTGTGAGGTGTGCATGTTCATTCAATCTGGAGAGAGAGAGAGAGATTTGGGGGGAGGGGGGAGTTTGAGTCTGAGGTGTGAGGTGTGAGGTGTGCGTGAGTGTGTGTGTGTATGCGTTCATGAATTTACATTAGGTTATGGTTGTGCGTGTCCTAATGTATATGAAATTTTGTGATCTTCAATTAGTGTCTGTATTTGTGTGCGTGTGTATATGAAGGTTTATGTGCGTGTGTATGCTTGTATGAATGCTGTGTGTGTATATGTAGGTTTATGTGTGTGTGTATGCTTGTATGAATGCCTGTGTGTGTATATGTAGGTTTATGTGCGTGTGTATGATTGTATGAATGCCTGTGTGTGTATATGTAGGTTTATGTGCGTGTGTATGATTGTATGAATGCCTGTGTGTGTATATGTAGGTTTATGTGCGTGTGTATGATTGTATGAATGTCTGTGTGTGTATATGTAGGTTTATGTGCGCGTGTATGATTGTATGAATGCCTGTGTGTGTATATGTAGGTTTATGTGCGTGTGTATGATTGTATGAATGTCTGTGTGTGTATATGTAGATTTATGTGCGTGTGTATGCTTGTATGAATGCCTGTGTGTGTATATGTAGGTTTATGTGCGTGTGTATGCTTGTATGAATGCCTGTGTGTGTATATGTAGGTTTATGTGCGTGTGTATGATTGTATGAATGTCTGTGTGTGTCTATGTAGGTTTATGTGCGTGAGTATGATTGTATGAATGCCTGTGTGTGTATATGTAGGTTTATGTGCGTGTGTATGTTAATATGAATGTCTGTGTATATATATGTAGGTTTATGTGCGTGTGTATGTTAATATGAATGTCTGTGTATATATATGTAGGTTTATGTGCGTGTATATGCTCGTATGAATGTCTGTGTACGTATATAAGACCCCCAAGCTCTCCATGATAGTTCTAACAATCAGTGTTAGCCCTGGAGGAAGCTTAAATAACTACCGGTACTGACAATTCAGTTAGACTGGTATATAGATATGTATTTATTATCTGCAAATTGAGATGGTTTCTCAGGTAGGCTATACAGTATATACTGTATACAGTATATATTAATTTAGTTACTTAGTTATATAGATATATAGATAGATAGATTGATAGATGTGTGTGTCTGTGTGTGTATATGAGCGTTTATATATGTCTAATATATACCCCCAGCTCCCTCCTTAACCCCTTATTGGCAGCACTCAACATATGTCGAGTGAAATAAATTTGGACTAAGTGCACGAGAGCTGTCGAGTGCCATTTTCAGCACGTAATGTTGCTGAGAGAGAGAGCTGAGCGGTGGTACGAGCGTAGTAACCTTATGACCGCTCTCCACGACCACCGTGGACATACTGAACTGTATTCTACTTTCCTCCCCCCTTTCTCACTCGCTATACAGGGAATTATGTAAGGAAATTACCTTATTTCAGGGTTTTTGCACTCGTGTTGCACGATCGTTGCAAGAGAACCAGTGGTCGTACAAGGATGGTTCGGGTCTCATTGGAAAGCTCTGTGTACGCCCTTTCATGGATAGATACTTGTTTTACGCTCTGGGTCTTATTTAGGCATGAAAATGAGCACGGAAACAACCCTATTTAGGGTTAAAAAAAAAAGCTGTGCGGTACGGTCAAATAGACCGCCTAGCCCGCCAATAAGGTGTTAATAACCCTCCACACAGCTCTGCGCTAAAGTTATAATAATCACAGCAACCCGTGGAGCTCGCTTTAATAACTACTGCCAAATGAGGCCCACCAAATTAAGTGCTCACCAATTATAACCAATGTATTTCACGTTGTTTGAGACGAGTAACTATACCGCCAAATTTATTGCATGCCTAATTGTATAGGTAGAGAGAATTCCTTCCTAGTATGTGTGACTCTGTGTGTGTATGTATAAGAACATAAGAAAATGGGAGTCTGCAGAAAGCCGATTGGCCTAAGCAAGGCAGATCCCTGTCCCACACAACCCCAAATCAATTACAAAGCCCAATTATAGGCTCAACACTCTAATACCCTGAGGATCATCTTACCAAAACGGTTAGAGATTAACGCAGGATTATGGGGGTCTGCAGAGCGCTGATTGGCCCAACCCGGCTGATCCCCCTTCACACCCAACCCTTCTCGTCCATATGCTTATCCAATTTTATCTTAAAGCTCCCTACAGTTTTAGATCCCACTATAGCACTTGGTAGTCCATTCCACCCATCTACAACTCTGTTACCAAACCAATATTTGCCTATATCTTTTCTGAAACGAAATTTATCTAATTTGAAACCATTGGTACGAGTTCTTTCGCTATCACTGAGCTTTAGTACATTTGTCATGTCCCCTTTGTTAATCCCACTAACCCACTTGAACACCTCTATCATATCCCCTCTAACTCTGCGTCTCTCTAACGAATGTAAACCTAATTTCTTCAACCTTTCTTCATACGGAAGATTTCTAATATTATGGATCATTTTTGTCATTCTACGCTGTACTCTCTCCAATGAATCTATGTCCATTCTGTAATAAGGACACCAAAATTGGACAGCATAATCCATATGGGGTCTCACTAATGACAAGTAAAGTTTTAAGATAACATCAGCAGTTCTGTTACTCACACTCCTTGAGATGAACCCGAGAATCCTGTTTGCCTTATTACGAACGCCTATACACTGTTTTCTAGGCTTCAAATCATTGCTAACAAACACACCTAGATCTTTCTCGCAGTCTGAATTTTCTAATTCTAAATTAGCTAGTTTATATTTAACATTTGTTTGCATCTTCCCTATCTTTAATACCTTGCATTTGTCAATGTTAAACTTCATCTGCCAATTTACTGACCATTCATGTAAGGTATCTAGATCCCTTTGGAGGCACTCTATATCGCTATCTGAATCAATTGATCTCCCCATTTTAGTATCGTCTGCGAATTTACTTATCCTACTAGTTATACCTAAATCTAGGTCATTTATGTATATAAGAAACAACAGAGGACCTAATACCGATCCCTGGGGGACACCACTTTTGACTGCTCCCCACTCTGACTTGGTACCATTTATGCTGACTCTCTGTTTCCTACCAATTAGCCATGACCTAATCCATCCCAACAACGCCCCACCTATTCCATGTGCCTCAACCTTTCTCATCAATCTCTCATGAGGGACTCTGTCGAAAGCTTTACTGAAATATAAATATATAATATCGTATGCCTTGTCATTATCTACTGCTTCATATACCTCTGAGAAAAAACTAAGCAAATTAGTAAGGCAAGAACGTCCCTGTGTGAATCCATGCTGAGAAGAATTGATTAAGTTAAATGTTTCTAAGTGGTTTCTCATTTTCCTAGCAATAATTGACTCTAGTAGCTTTCCTATGATTGAAGTGAGACTAATGGGACGGTAATTGGATGCTATTGATTTATCACCTTTTTTGAAAATCGGAACTACATTTGCAAGCTTCCAAGCTTCTGGAACTAAACCTGTTTCTAATGAATTGTTAAAAAGAAATGTTAATGGGTAACTTAACTCATCTCTGCATTCTTTTAATACTCTGGCATATACCTCATCGGGACCAGGCGATTTCTGAGGTTTCAGTCTGTCAATTTCCTTAAGCACATCATTTCTACTTATAGTAACCGTACTTAACCTATTTTCTATACTATCTCTATATACCTTACGGACTTCTGGAATCTGTGCCAAATTTTCATTAGTGAAAACGGATAGAAATTGACTATTTAATGTACTGCACATTTCTAAATCAGTTTCTGTCATTTCTCCTATCGAAGTTTTAAGGGGGCCTATTTTATCTCTAACTTTAGATTTATATAGCTGGTAAAAAGCCTTAGGGTTATTTTTTGAGTCATTGGCTATCCTGATTTCATAATTTCTTTTGTCTGTCCTTATACATTTTTTAACCTCTCTTGATAGATTCTGATAGTAAGCAAGTAGGTGAATTTCGCCTTTCTTTATTTTTCGATATATTCCTCTCTTTTTCCTAGAAGGTCTAATAGTCTATTATTCATCCATTTGGGTTGGTTCTGTGTTGATCTAAATTTTCTTTTGGGGATATATTTATTTTGCGCATTGTGGAGTGAAGAAATAAAATTATTATATGTAGCTGTCAAATTATCCTGAGTTAAGACAGGAATCTGAGAGAGAGTATGTTCATTAGCGCACCTGGGTCCACTTAATAGTTTAACCATAGGATCGACTCTTAAGGCTCGTCTTAATCCACCATAATTGGCTTTTCTGAAATCTGGGATAAGTGTCGTATTCTCTTTAGCCTTTCCTGTCCATTGTATGTTAAAATAAATTGATTTATGATCACTATTTCCTAGTTGGTCTCCTATCTCTACATTATTTATCATTTGTTCATTATTACTGAGAACTAAATCGAGGATATTATTACCTCTAGTAGGCGAGTCTATGAATTGAAATAAAAAACTATCCTGTACCGCCTCAATAAACTCTTTTGAATCTGAGTCGCCGATTTGATGCTGCCAATCAATATTCGGAAAATTAAAATCCCCTATAATACACACATTGCTAAACCTTGATGCTATTTTCACTTCCTGCCATAAAGCTGTACCTTCGTTTCTACTCATATTTGGTGGTCTATAAATAACTCCAATAATTATGGTCTCACTACCTTCGCTAACCTCAACCCAAACACTTTCGTTATCAGTATTTAGTCTAATACCTGATTTAATACAGCTTTTTAAAGAACTCCTGACAAACACTGCTATTCCGCCGCCCCTCCTACTTGTTCGGTCGCGTTTAAACAAACTATATCCTGGTATATGGAATTCTGCTAAAAAATGTCTTGATTCTGTATTAATCCATGTTTCAGTCAGTGCTATAATGTCTATATTTTCGTTGCTAACAAGTGCTCTAAGTTCATCCATTTTGTTACATAAACTCCTACAGTTTGTATAATATAATCGCAATGAATTTATTTTACTGGTATCGGATTTACCTTTATTTCTAACTGAATTCCCATCTTCTGTTACACCTTTAATATTTCTACTAGCAGTACAATTAAAATCCTGTGACTGATATTTTCTATTCCTATCTGATGTACCAGTACGGCAATTTACCCTATCTAGACAATTATTCTTACTCATATTCTCAGGCTTTATTTTCAGCGAAACCCCGCGACAATCCTATCTATTGACCTAGCTAAATTTGCCACCCCTAGCCGAGAAAGATGAACCCCGTCCTGTGCGTACAACTGATTTTTACCATAGAAACGGGTCCAGTTATCAAGGAATGGTATTGCATTTGCATTACAGTATTTTTCCAGCCGACAATTGATACCAATTGCCCTAGATGACCATTCCTTGCTGACCCCTCTCCGTGGCAAGATACTGTGTACTACAGGTATGCCTCCCTTCCTCCTAACTTTATCTAACACCTCCCTGTACTGCCGAAGCAGTACTTCCGTCCTACCTTTACCAACATCATTGCTCCCTGTACTGAGACAGATAATGGGGCTATCTCCAATATCTTTCATGATGTAATCAATGTCCTCTAACACCTTCCCAACCCCGGCACCAGGCAGACAGACAAGCTTCCTAATATCAGTACAGGTGGACCTAGCTAAGTGTCTGACCATGGAGTCCCCAACAATTGAGAAGGACTTGCCTCTCCTTGTCGATGACTTGGTAGCAGCTGCGGCAGCGGCAGGAACTCCTGGGGCAGCAGTTGAAGGTACTCCTGGGGGGGCAGCAGTCACCATTCCCTGTTGGAGGCAACTTACTTACCTTGCTCCTGGTTTCCTCGCCGAAGGAAGCACTCGCAGCCTCACCATCACATTCGTCATCCAAGGTGATGAACTTGTTGCTGAGGGCAACTGGCCGCCGTAGAAATTTGCAGGTTGTTGCACTTGTTGGAACAACTGTCCAGGGAGCATCACGATCCCTAACAGCAGTTGCACTATCCTCACTTTTCTTGTCAGCCAAAGTCAGCTTTAAGGCCAAATTCTCGTCTTTGAGAGACTGCACCTCTCTCTCCACATTCTCCATCCTTTCTTGCAAAGCAAGACAAAGCTGGATAATATGAGAGGAGGTAGCAATCTCGTCAACACCAGCCATTTTAAGAAAGCGTTAATACTATCACCACACTATGGGCAAAGATATTCACTGGGAGTCACTAGGGACAGGTCCTCACTCAGCAAAGGTCAGGCAGGTAATGTATGTATGTACATTATATGTATACATATATTTTTTGTTTTGTTCTATGTGAGTGAGGGAGGCAAAAGGCAGAACTGCCTATAACGAGTGCCTCCCCAAAGTTGAAAGAGTGACATGGCCAAAATCAAGGGACGTTCGTATGTATATATATATATATATATATATATATTATATGAGAGTTGTTGTTGTTCTTAGGGTTTGTGATGTGCAATGTACACGGAGTAGGAATTTCCAGATATTAACAGGCGTTATTAGCGTTTGGACAGATTTTGTGTGTGTATTTTTATTGAAAGAGTTTAGAGAGGGGAGAAGGGGTGTTGGAGAGAGAGGAAGCTGTTGGAGTGGCTTTGTTATGTGTGTCTAGTCTGTATACGTCATCAGGATGTCTCCTGACTGGGTGCGAACATGTGGAACATGCTAGGACGTACTACCACACCCACTATATATGAGAGTATATGAATGTTTCTATAAATGGGTAAGCTTGTTTATATACTATTCTTGTAGGTAGTTGAACCAACACATTTTATAATAAAATCCAGACATCCTTGCAGCAACAATATGACCTGTGTGGTCAGTGTATCTATGCAACTCTCCCTCTCTCTCTCACACACACACACTCTCTCCCTCACACACTCTCTCTCTCTCTCTCTCTCTTCCTCTGTCAGATTCTTGCAGTTTTTAGAAGCGCTCCACTTTTGTATGCTACATTTCTTCCTCCCAATTTAGCTCTCATCTCCAGAGTAAGTCATTTTAGTCTCTCTCTCTCTCTCTCTCTCTCTCTCTGGCTCTATCAATTAATAACAATTCTGCCGTGTACTCAATGTAATAACATCTTAAGGGAAATTGTTGGTTTTAATAGATCCCCTTCTCCCTCATGCTTCGCCCCATTTGTTTTCAGATTTTAAGACGTTCGGACCATTTGTTTGGCGATTTTAAGACCTATCGCCACATTTCTTTGTCAATATTAAGATTTTTTGTGGCATTTAGGTCTTGATTTTTTCCTGGCGAGCGATAGCTATATATAACGCAGGGATAATGTAGCGCCAACGAACTTGACAATAATCTTGATCCCTGATCTCTCTATAACTCAATAGGGCCTAAAGCAAACTGGCTGTAAATATCCACACCTATTGCCAGTTGGACTCTTCCCAAATAATAGAAACATCAGCCGATTGCTTTCATTCATTTCGAGTTATAAGAAGTTAAAGGGTCAAGATTATTTTCAAGTTCGCTAGCGCTACCTTAACTACACACTCTCTCACTCTCACTCTCATTCCCTCTCCCTCCCTCTCACACATTAACAATTACCCTTCCATGTAATAGTCTTTCCCCTTACTTATCCACCCAATTATATCTATTATATTAATTATTATTATTATATTTATTATATTATATTTATTATATTTATTATAATTTATTTATTATATTATATTTATTATATTATATTTATGATATTATATTATATTTATTATATTATATTTATTATATTATATTAATATTATATTTATTATATATTATATATAGTATTATATATTTATATTATATTATATTATATTTATTATATTATATTATATTTATTATATTATATTTATTATATTTATTATATTTATGATATTATATTATATTTATTATATTTATGATATTATATTATATTTATTATATTTATTATATTATATTATTATATTTATTTATGAATTATTTATTTATTATATTATATTTATTATATTATATTTATTATATTTATTATATTTATGATATTATATTATATTTATTATACTGTATTATATTTATTATATTATATTTATTATATTTATTATATTATATTATATTTATTATATTATATTATATTTTATTATATTATATATTTATTATATTATATTTATTATATTATATTTATTATATTATATTATATTTATTATATTATATTTATTATATTTATTATATTTATTATATTCTATCTCTATCTATCTATTGCCTGACGCCGTGATCCCCGAAGGGGTGGCCACGAACGAACCGCCCCCATGCACTCTGTCCCCAGTCAGTCGACGCCCCTCCCCCCAACCAGCACCGCCTTCGTTCATGTAGTTCCTCACTCCATCCTTCCACCTCATATTCGGTCTACCTCTCCCTCTGTCCCTCCACCTCGCTCTCGTACACCCTCTTAGTCATTCTCTCGCTTTCCATACGTTCCATATGGCCGAACCATCTCAAGTTGTTCCTTTTCACACTTTCCAGCACATCTACCTCCACACCACACCTCCTTCTTACTTCCTCATTAGTCTGTCTATCCCTCCATGTAACTCCGCACGCACTCCTTAAGTAATTCATTTCCACTGCTCTCACTCTTGGTCTGAGTCTCTCAACCAACGTCCATGCTTCGCTTCCGTAAGTCAGTGTCGGGATTACCACACTGTCATGCAAGGACTTCTTCACTTCCATACTGACCACCCTATTTCTTGTTACTGCTTTTAGCGTTCCTACAACCCTCTTCCCTGTTGTACCCTCTCCCGCACCTCTTCATCCATAGTCCCATCTTTACTCAACACACTGCCCAGATACTTAAAAGAGTTGACGATCTCCATAGCCTGACCGTTCAGCTTCACCTCACACTCTGTGACTTCACCCCTTTCGAAGACCATAACCTTGCTCTTCCCCGTATTTACCTTCAAATTCCGTTTTTCGCACACTGTTCCAAACTCATTTACCAGACCCTGCAACTCCCATTCATTATCACTCATCAGAACTGTATCCGCAAACAGCAGTATAGGTAGCTTCCACTCAATTCCCTCCCTTTTCAGCGATACACCAACATCCACTGCTCTTGATAGTATTTCTTTCATAACTCCATCCATATATACAGTAAACAACCACTGTTATTATACTTATAGTTATATTCTATTATATAAGAGGAAATATTATATTATATTATATAATATTTATTATTATATTTTTATATTTATATTTATATTTATTATATTTATTTATTATATTATATTTATTATATTTATTATATTATATTTATTATATTTATTATATTATATTATATTTATTATATTATATTTATTATATTTATTATATTTATTATATTATATTATATTTATTATATTTATTATATTTATTATATTAATTATATTTATTATATTTATTATATTTATTATATTTATTATATTTATTATATTTATTATATTTATTATATTATATTATATTTATTATATTATATTTATTATATTATATTATATTTATTATATTATATTTATTATATTTATGGAAGATATTACGGTACTATATCCCTTACTATATGCATCTATAATTATCTGACTACTACATTATGTATTGGTCTAATTATTCTCTTAATAACTTGATTGTATTGTATATTCGCAGGGTAATTACACTATTTATTTAACTATTTCTATCTTTCTATCTCCATTTATATTTTCCCTTCACTTACTCTTTATTCATTTCCAATCACTCTCTCCATTTTCTGTATTCCTTGTTCATTATTCTGGCGTTTCCCTCTTCTCCTGCATTCTCGCTTAGTTCTGGTTTAGTCCATTTTGTCTTGTCTATCCAATTATCCTCCTCCCCCTCCTCTCTTTTTCTTACTCTTACTCTTAATCTCTCTCTCTCTCTCTCTCTCTCTCTCTCTCTCTCTCACACACACACACACACACACACAAACACTCTCTCTCATTCTTGCTTTTATCATGTTTCCATTTCTGTCCTCTTTTGTCTCCTCCCCTTCTCTCTCTCTCTCTCCAGTATGCCTACATTTTAGCGAATACTTTGCGTAGTTGAGCAAGTCAGAATTCTTGCACGCGGGGAGAAGTAGATAAGCAGAAAATGAGATAGATAGATAGATAGATAGATAGATAGATATAGATATATAGATATAGATAGATAGATAGATAGATAGATAGAGAGACAGAGAGAGAGAGAGAGAGAGAGAGAGAGAGAGAGAGAGAGAGAGAGAGAGAGAGAGAGAGAGAGAGAGAGAGAGAGCTAGAGCTAGAGCTAGCCATATATACTCCTATACATCAGTCAGTATTAGAGCAATCCCTCATGGTCCATTTATTATTATACTGTACTGGGTTCACTGGAGGAGGAGGAGGAGTACGAAGAAGGGGAGGTAAAAGAAGGTAGGAAAAGAGAGACATATACACAAAGAATGAAGAGGAGGAGGAGGAGTAAAGGGGTTCAGAAGGAGGGAGAGAATACAATGAAGAGGAGGAGGAGGAATAAAGGGGTTGAGAAGGAGGGAGAGAATACAATGAAGAGGAGGAGGAGGAGTAAAGGGGTTCAGAAGGAGGGAGAGAATACCATGAAGAGGAGGAGGAGGAGGAGGAGTAAAAGGGTTCAGAAGGAGGGAGAGAATACAATGAAGAGGAGGAGGAGGAGTAAAGGGGTTCAGAAGGAGGGAGAGAATACCATGAAGAGGAGGAGGAGGAGGAGGAGTAAAAGGGTTCAGAAGGAGGGAGAGAATACAATGAAGAGGAGGAGGAGGAGTAAAGGGGTTCAGAAGGAGGGAGAGAATACAATGAAAAGGAGGAGGAGGAGTAAAGGGGTTCAGAAGGAGGGAGAGAATACAATGAAGAGGAGGAGGAGGAATAAAGGGGTTCAGAAGGAGGGAGAGAATACAATGAAGAGGAGGAGGAGGAGTAAAGGGGTTCAGAAGGAGGGAGAGAATACAATGAAGAGGAGGAGGAGGAGTAAAGGGGTTCAGAAGGAGGGAGAGAATACAATGAAGACGAGGAGGAGGAATAAAGGGGTTCAGAAGGAGGGAGAGAATACAATGAAAAGGAGGAGGAGGAGTAAAGGGGTTCAGAAGGAGGGAGAGAATACAATGAAGAGGAGGAGGAGGAGTAAAAGGGTTCAGAAGGAGGGAGAGAATACAATGAAGAGGAGGAGGAGGAGGAGTAAAAGGGTTCAGAAGGAGGGAGAGAATACAATGAAGAGGAGGAGGAGGAGTAAAGGGGTTCAGAAGGAGGGAGAGAATACAATGAAAAGGAGGAGGAGGAGTAAAGGGGTTCAGAAGGAGGGAGAGAATACAATGAAGAGGAGGAGGAGGAGTAAAGGGGTTCAGAAGGAGGGAGAGAATACAATGAAGAGGAGGAGGAGGAGTAAAGGGGTTCAGAAGGAGGGAGAGAATACAATGAAGAGGAGGAGGAGGAATAAAGGGGTTGAGAAGGAGGGAGAGAATACAATGAAAAGGAGGAGGAGGAGTAAAGGGGTTCAGAAGGAGGGAGAGAATACAATGAAGAGGAGGAGGAGGAGTAAAGGGGTTCAGAAGGAGGGAGAGAATACAATGAAGAGGAGGAGGAGGAATAAAGGGGTTGAGAAGGAGGGAGAGAATACAATGAAGAGGAGGAGGAGGAGTAAAGGGGTTCAGAAGGAGGGAGAGAATACCATGAAGAGGAGGAGGAGGAGGAGGAGTAAAAGGGTTCAGAAGGAGGGAGAGAATACAATGAAGAGGAGGAGGAGGAGTAAAGGGGTTCAGAAGGAGGGAGAGAATACAATGAAGAGGAGGAGGAGGAGGAGTAAAGGGGTTCAGAAGGAGGGAGAGAATACAATGAAGAGGAGGAGGAGGAATAAAGGGGTTCAGAAGGAGGGAGAGAATACAATGAAGAGGAGGAGGAGGAGTAAAGGGGTTCAGAAGGAGGGAGAGAATACAATGAAGAGGAGGAGGAGGAGTAAACGGGTTCAGAAGGAGGGAGAGAATACAATGAAGAGGAGGAGGAGGAGTGAAGGGGTTCAGAAGGAGGGAGAGAATACAATGAAGAGGAGGAGGAGGAGGAGTAAAAGGGTTCAGAAGGAGGGAGAGAATACAATGAAGAGGAGGAGGAGGAGTAAAGGGGTTCAGAAGGAGGGAGAGAATACAATGAAGAGGAGGAGGAGGAGGAGTAAAGGGGTTCAGAAGGAGGGAGAGACTGCAATGAAGAGGAGGAGGAGGAGTGAAGGGGTTCAAAAGGAGGGAGATAATACAATGAAGAGGAGGAGGAGGAGGAGTAAAGGGGTTCAGAAGGAGGGAGAGACTACAATGAAGAGGAGGAGGAGTAAAGGGGTTCAGAAGGAGGGAGAGAATACAATGAAGAGGAGGAGGAGGAGTAAAGGGGTTCAGAAGGAGGGAGATAATACAATGAAGAGGAGGAGGAGGAGTAAAGGGGTTCAGAAGGAGGGAGATAATACAATGAAGAGGAGGAGGAGGAGGAGTAAAGGGTTTCAGGAGGGAGATAATACAATGAAGAGGAGGAGGAGGAGTAAAGGGGTTCAGAAGGAGGGAGAGAATACAATGAAGAGGAGGAGGAGGAGTAAAGGGGTTCAGAAGGAGGGAGATAATACAATGAAGAGGAGGAGGAGGAGTAAAGGGGTTCAGAAGGAGGGAGAGAATACAATGAAGAGGAGGAGGAGGAGTAAAGGGGTTCAGAAGGAGGGAGATAATACAATGAAGAGGAGGAGGAGGAGTAAAGGGGTTCAGAAGGGGAGAGATACAATGAAGAGGAGGAGGAGGAGGAGTAAAGGGGTTCAGAAGGAGGGAGAGAATACAATGAAGAGAAGGAGGAGGAGTAAAGGGGTTCAGAAGGAGGGAGAGAATACAAGAGGAGAGGAGGAGGAGGAGTAAAGGGGTTCAGAAGGAGGGAGAGAATACAATGAAGAGAAGGAGGAGGAGTAAAGGGGTTTAGAAGGAGGGAGAGAATACAAAGGGGGCTACAAAAGCCTCCCCAGCAAGCACTAAACACCCCAGCAAAACTGATGTGATCCCGGGCGCCGATAAATCCACCTTTCCCCCAGCCTACGACCATAAATAAGAGCCCAAAGCACTCCAGGGATCCGGGAAAGTGGTGCCCGAGGAGCCTAAGAGGGCGATGGGTGAGGGGGGGTGGGGGGGTGAGTAAGTGGCTCAAGGGTTATAAAGAGGCATAGACTGCGGCGCTTCAGAGATTCACAGGGGATTTTGAGGGGACGTTATTTTACTTATTTATTTGTTTCTTATCATTACCGGTGGATAAATTTGTTTTAGTTTAGTTTAGAGGATATTTATTCAGATGAAGGAGGATATATGGAAGTCAGAGGCTATTATTAGACGATTTTATTCAGATTAGGAAGGGTATATGGAAGTCAGAGGGTCATTGAGACAGTCTTTACCCATATAATTCCCACAGATCCTTCCTACGCTGTATACAATTGTCTAATGATATCCAGAATAAACTGTCAAAAGGCCTCGTAATCTCCAAAAGGTTAAATTACAATAATCGATAGCTTAGGACGGACTACCGGGAATCAAAGGGGTACTAACCATATCCGTTAAGAGGGGGATGGTTAGTTTTCTACCCCCCCCCCCCCCCACTCCCTCTTCTTCCTTATGTTTAGCCACATAATTTCAGATGTTTTTAGACGTTTTCCCTATTAGTTTAACAACCTTTCATCCCATTTCTTTGCCTATATATATATATATATATATATATATATATATATATATGTTTCCAATCTCTCAGTGGGGTTCGAACCGCCGACCGTCAGGACGATAGCTGACGCTTTAATCCACTACACCACGGCAGTCTAAGCGGCAGCTTAAGCGTCGGCTATCGTCCTGACGGTCGGCGGTTCGAACCCCACTGAGAGATTGGAAACATTTAGTGGCTCACATGTATTTGTGATATATATTCAATATATAATTATATATATATATATATGTTGTTACGTATTTTGATCCTCAAGTGGTTAACTTGATGAATCTAGATAGCACAGAGATATATATTAAGGTATCAGTCAGCTGAAGGCAAAACAAAAGTAAAATCTAAAAAAAAAAAAATCCTGTTGTTGCTTCCTTTCCTTTTGGGTCTTAGGACTTGGTATCCTTTATTGACTGATACTCTTTAATTATGGAAAAATACTGAAACTATTTAAAGTCATGTAGTATTTACAAAGAATTATTATTTAACCGAAGCTTAGTAGGCTATGGTTATGAACCGAATAAGTTATATCTAAAGAAGGACTATTAATTCTATAAAAAGTTTTGAAAGATAAATATTGAAATATTGAGGTAAGAATATTTCTGTCTCTTACCCTTTGAAATGAATAGCTAGTTTTCTTATATGTCCTTTTATTTATATTTAATGTAATTATTCTTGGTTCTTGTCTTACGTTAATAGTATTATATTATTATTATCATCAGGATTAATATCAAAGTCACATAAAAAGTTAGATATATATTTAATAATTAGTTAAATGTATTTCTTAACCACGTAACATTGAGGTTTGATTATGATTAAATTAAGTTACAGGATCGCTTCATAGATTCGATGCAGGTCTCACTCAAATAATATGAAAAGCAAAATAATATTTTGAAGCTAAAAGAACTTTCTTCAGCTTAGGAAATCACTAGAAGTAACATTAAAACAGCCATGTTAGTCTAAGGGGATATTACTAATACGAGACAATAGCATCACCGTACTAAGCACCGTTAAGCAATGTAAGCTTAATTAAAAGAAAATTAAAGAACTCTTAAGTATTAATATAAAACAATAGTATTACTTTCATCATAACCCAATTACTAAAAGAGTTGCTTTAGTCCACAAGTCAGTCAACTAAAATAGTTAAGTACATAATAGTAGCGTTAACGTTAATTCCCAATCAAATAGTTAAGTACATAATAGTAGCGTTAACGTTAATTCCCAATCAAATAGTTAAGTACATAATAGTAGCGTTAACGTTAATTCCCAATCACATATCTCACTAACCATCATAACGTAAGTGTTTACACCTGAAAACACTATACACACACTTATATATGACTGACAGTCACAATCCCATTATAATACTTCACCCCATCTTCCTCCAGCTGCAAGTTCACCTTCCCAACTCCAAATGAGACTGATTTGAATGCCCACTACTCGGGTCTTATATACTAAACAATGATGGTGTAGGAACGAATCAGGAAGCGGCGGGTAGTGCGCGCCCCAATCACAGCTCCTCGAGTTGCGTAGCAGGTGCGTGGTCCAATGGAGTCTCCTGGCGTCGATCATACGTCATAGCGTCGGGTCATCGAAGTAGTTTGCAGGGTCCCCTATGATGCATGCAGGTGTGAAGGCTTGTTTGCTGGTATGCGGACGAGCTGGTTTCCCCCTCGCTGGTTCGCTCGCTGGTCTGCTTCGCCGCCTGGTTAGTTTGGCACTCCTTCAACTCTAACTCTAACTCTTAAATTAACATACAGGGCTCCGTATGTCAGACCTCCCGCCTAGAAAAGAGTTTAAGGAGTATAGTACATAATATTAAACATAATACATAAATAGATTCACCACCAGATTGGCAACAGCAAGATTATAATGAGGATATATTAAGGATATCACCCAAAGTAGGCAACATCTCCAGGTACCACATCAGAACATAGCCGGAACGTAGCTGGAGCGCTATTCGAACTGCAAGGCATCTCACAGCTGAAGGCTTGAAAGCGCACTACTAAAGCATGATATTTACCTCGCTACAAGGGAGAGCTAATTGCCAAAATCCTCTCATTAAATTAAACTTACTGCTGTATGAGCCAACCTGGTAAATGCAATCTTTGATCCGTGGCAGTGGGTAGGTATCGTTCTTTGTGACAGAATTAACTTGCCTATAGTCCATATATAACCTATGGCTCCCGTCTGGCTTTGGCACAAGTATGACCGGACTACTCCACTGGCTGAATCAGCTGTGATCAGCTTGTTTGAAAACATGAAGTCAAGCTCGACCTGCAGTATACTCCTGCGTTGTGGCGAGACACGGTAGGGGGATAGTTTAATGGGAGTTGTATCCCCTACGTCGATGTCGTGCACGGCCAAAGAAGTGAGCCCTGGAGTATCACGGAACACACTGGGAGACTGAGATAAAACAGAGATTAGTTGGTTCGCTTGATCAGAGGGAAGATGACATAGTTTAGATGGTAATTCCCCCCAAGCTACTGAATTATACTGAAAGTTGGATAGGCTACATGACAAGTCAAAGTCTGCATGGATACCTTCAGGCTCTGGAACAGTCTGTTGCGGGTCAGTAAGAGAACTGAAGACTTCGTCCGCACCAGGCTGTCCACAGGTCCTGACATTCACTGCCACAGTGGGAGAATCTGGAGGAGAAGAATCAGGGGACCTATGGTAGGGTTTCAACATATTTATATGGAATACTTGCGTGGGCTTTCTCCTGTCTGGGGTAGTTACTAGATAATCGGTAAAGCTCACCCTCCGAATAATCTTATATGGGCCCTTGAACTTGGCAGATAAAGGTTGGCCAAAAAGGGGGAGCAGGACCAAAACCTCATCACCGGGCTGAAACTCCCTCTCAGAGGCTTTTCTGTCATACCAGGTCTTCATGGAGCTTTTAGCCACTGTCAAGTTTTGAGCTGCAAACTCACATGAGGATCTCAGCCGGGTTTTGAAATCTGAAACATACTTGAGGAGGTTTTGGTTCCCCTCCTGGCCAACTAGGCTATCCTGCAATAGTTGCAAAGGACCTCTTACCCGGTGACCGAAAACTAGCTCATTAGTGGTAAAACCCAGGGATTCAGTTGGAACCTCACGAGTAGCAAATAAAAGAAAAGGTACCCCCTTATCCCACTCAACTCCGGTCTCTGTACAATACTTACGTAACATTCCCTTTAATGTCTGATGATATCGTTCGAGAACCCCTTGACTCTCTGGGTGGTAGGTGCTAGACTTAACATGCTCGATACCCAACTCCTTCAGGGACTGCTGGAAAATGTTAGAGGTAAAATTAGTTCCTTGATCACTTTGCACCTCATGGGGGAAACCCATTCTGGTGAAGAATTTGAGCAGTTCCTTGATGACAGTTGGAGCAGAGGTAGTCCTTAACCCTCCTGGCCCGGTTGTCATTTTAAAATGACACCACGAATTTAGGGCAGGAGCCCGGGTGTCATTTTAAAATCTGTAAGCTTGAAAGCCTATTCAGCTTGGTCTGAACGCCGTGCATCCGACGCATGTAAACAAAGCCGATTGTTACGTCACCGCACCCCCGAAAACAAGAAAGAGAAGACTCGTTTGTATGTCTGTATGTCGTTGTTTCAGTAGTGAAAAGATCGTCATATTGCTAACATCGCCTGCAAGTGCTCTCCACTGAAATCGTCATCACAACTGAACCAGTGACATAGAGCTCTACTCAAATTGGATGGAAACCCACACATTTTAAGATGCGTGGGAAATTTCTAGCAGTTAAACTAAACAAAAATACGGTAGCCTAGGCCTAGACGTTTTTCGGCCAGATCGCCCGGGTAGCCCACACTGTCATTTTGAGAGCCTGCCCGGGCCAGGAGGGTTAAGGGTATAGCCTCTGGGTAGCGAGTTGCCATTTCCATAATAGTTAATAAATAAATGTTACCTTGGGAAGTCTTAGGCAATGGGCCTACAATGTCCACTACCACCCGAGTAAAAGGATTCTCGAAGACGGGCAAGGGCACCAGAGGATGTACAGGCACCTTCTGATTGGGTTTTCCTGTCATCTGGCAAGTGTGACACACTCTACAAAACTCCACTACATCTGCACGCATTCCTGGCCAGTGAAAGTGGGCTCTGATTCTGTCTAGAGTTTTTCTCACACCTAGGTGTCCTGCCAATGGTATACAATGTGCCATTTCCATTATATCTCTACGACAAGGTTTGGGGACTACTACTTGATGGGACGTCCCAGGCCCCGTCATCGATTGGTCTGTGTGGCTGTCTCCATCTACGCCACAATACTTCTCCTTTGAGGTAGAAACATTCACCACCCTCCTTCTCACATTCCTCTTCACTCACGGCCCTGGCAGCTAACTCCTTGCATTCACTATCATCTCTTTGTAGCTCTACCAGGCCACTAGGACAATTTGGAGGGGTTTCATGGTCATCGTTAGGGTCAAGATGAGCCATAAAGGTGTCAGATAAATCCACCTCAGTCACATCAGGCACAGTTGGAGCATCATTCACACTCTCATCACCCCTTTCATCAACTCTTACATTCGGTACATTTCTGTCTGAGGGAACTGCTACTAGAGACATTGAACGTGTGACAGCACACACAGGGAAAACTGTTGGCATCTCCTTTTCGAGCTCACCGGTTAGTGGCTCGTTAACAGGGGAAAGTGACAAAATGGGGTCTGGTCGGACCTTCTCACCTGCTACATCATTCCCCAAAAGGAGTGTTACCCCGGGCACAGGATATCTTGGGACCTACACAAAGCTATGGTGGCCTCACCCTGTAGTAACTCACATTCAATTTCGCCTTTTACCAAGTATGCATAAAATTGGCCTCCGGCACCTCTCATTACAACTGGTTCGCCAGGTGGGCACTTAGTGTAAGGATTCACCATGAGGGTGCTAGTAGAACCTGTGTCTCTCAGAATGTTTACCTCATGCATACAACCATTTAATCTCACGTTGCCAGATGAAATAAAGGGACGGTAACTGTCCTGCACTGATGGTGAAATTATTATTGGCTTAACCCTAGTGGGTTGCACCACGCATGCTACTACACCCCTGTCTAGATGATTTACGTTAGCTGCTAGGTACTCCTTCTGTCGGGAGTCCTGCATTAAAGGAACTTTTGGTGCTAGGTACTCCTTCTGTCGGGAGTCCTGCATTACAGGCACATATGGAGTTTGAGATACGGCGGCAACAGTCTGCCCCGATCTCTCTGTTCTCTCCTTGGCCCAGCACTGATAAGCTAGGTGGCCTCTCTTGCCACAAAAAGTACATACTTTAGGGGATACGGGAACGTTCCCTCTTTGAGCATTACTATTAATTTGGGCCCCACCTTTGTTACCATTGCCCTGAGTCGCATTTTTAGTTGGGGGAACAATTCTATTTTGGCTAGCTGGGGAAGACGTTATAGGCTTGTGACTGGGTCTGTCAGATTTGTGATTGAGATACTTAAAATTAGAACTAGAATTATTATCGTAGGGCTTCTTTCCACGAAATTTGTTGTTGAGCACGTATGTGTCAGCCATGTCAGCGGCGTCGGCAAGACAATCTACCTTTTTCCCCTTTAAATGATAGGATACAGAAGAATCAATTTTCCATAGGAAATTTTCTAACAGGACCAACTCCTTCAGATCGTTGTAGCTTGTGACTTTCTTACTCTTGACCCAATGATTGAAAGTTTTAGTCATGGTCCTGGCAAATATCTTATGGGTTTCTTCTACTTTCTTCTGTTTTTTACGGAAAGATTGCCTGTAAGCCTCAGGCTGAAATTGATTGGTTTTTAGGATAGCTTCTTTGAGATTGTCATAATCCTGCCTAACTTCTGCTACTTCTGACAAATACGTGGCTCGAGCCTGCCCTGTGAACACGGTTTGTAACATAAAAGGCCATTGATCTCTTGTCCACTTCATACCTCCAGCAACTTCCTCAAACAAAACAAAGAAATCCTGCACATTATCCTCAGTGAAAGGTGGAATGACACTAGTCATAGTCAATCCCAGAGGGGGAGCAATTAAGGGAGCATTTATATTGACATTTAGTTGAGCTATTTGATATTGATATTGATATTGTTCGGTCGTTGCTCTGGCTTGTTCGGTCGTTGCTCTGGCTTTTATGCTGGCTTCTTCGTTATTTATTCTGGCTAGTTCTATTTTTAGTCTGGCTTGTTCGGCATTTGCTTCGGCATTTATTCTAGCTTGTTCGGTCTGTGCTCTGGTTTGTTCTAGTTCGAATAATTGATCAACGGTAAAACCAGGTGGCAATTGTTCAACAAGTTGGCTAGGTTTACTCGGGATCCCACCAACTGCTCCGTCACCCTCCTCGCCTTCTACAGGGAACAGGTGGGTTTTTATGGTCTGAGCCACCTCTACTTTGGACATGTTTGAGACAGTTAATTGGAGATGTGAGGCAAGCACTTTCAGTTCGGATTTTGACAGACAGTCAATATCAGGGGCTGTGGATTCTGATTCTATGAAAACTCGAGCATCTTAGTCATTAATTAGATGAGGCATGATTAATATTTGATTTTTAAGTAGTGAAACGGTAATGAAACTGAGTGAAACTGTATGAAACGAATCCTGGCGAGGTCGCCACTCTTCTGTTACGTATCTTGATCCTCAAGTGGTTAACTTGATGAATCTAGATAGCACAGAGATATATATTAAGGTCTCAGTCAGCTGAAGGCAAAACAAGAGTAAAATCTAATAACATTATTTCCTGTTGTTGCTTCCTTTCCTTTTGGATCTTAGGACTTGGTATCCTTTATTGACTGATACTCTTTAATTATGGAAAAATACTGAAACTATTTAAAGTCATGTAGTATTTACAAAGAATTATCATTTAACCGAAGCTTAGTAGGCTATGGTTATGAACCGAATAAGTTATATCTAAAGAAGGACTATTAATTCTATAAAAAGTTTTGAAAGATAAATATTGAGGTAAGAATATTTCTGTCTCTTACCCTTTGAAATGAATAGCTAGTTTTCTTATATGTCCTTTTATTTATATTTAATGTAATTATTCTTGGTTCTTGTCTTACGTTAATAGTATTATTTATTATTATCATCAGGATTAATATCAAAGTCACATAAAAAGTTAGATATATATTTAATAATTAGTTAAATGTATTTCTTAACCACGTAACATTGAGGTTTGATTATGAGTAAATTAAGTTACAGGATCGCTTCATAGATTCGATTCAGGTCTCACTCAAATAATATGAAAAGCAAAAATAATATTTTGAAGCTAAAAGAATTGTCTTCAGCTTAGGAAATCACTAGAAGTAACATTAAAACAGCCATGTTAGTCTAAGGCGATATTACTAATAAGAGACAATAGCAACACCGTACTAAGCACCGTTAAGCAATGTAAGCTTAGTTAAAAGAAAATGAAAGAACTCGTCAGTATTAATATAAAACAATAGTATTACTTTCATCATAACCCAATTACTTAAAGAGTTGCTTTAGTCCACAAGTCAGTCAACTAAAATAGTTAAGTACATAATAGTAGCGTTAACGTTAATTCCCAATCAAATAGTTAAGTACATAATAGTAGCGTTAACGTTAATTCCCAATCAAATAGTTAAGTACATAATAGTAGCATTAACGTTAATTCCCAATCACATATCTCACTAACCATCATAACGTAAGTGTTTACACCTGAACACACTTAACACACACTTATATAATCTGACTGACAGGCACACTCTCATTATAATACTTCACCCCGTCTTCCTCCAGCTGCAAGTTCACCTTCCCCAACTCCAAATGAGACTGATTTGAATGCCCACTACTCGGGTCTTATATACTAAACAATGATGGTGTAGGAACGAATCAGGAAGCGGCGGGTAGTGCGCGCCCCAATCACAGCTCCTCGAGTAGCGTAGCAGGTGCGTGGTCCAATGGAGTCTCCTGGCGTCGATCATACGTCATAGCGTCGGGTCATCGAAGTAGTTTGCAGGGTCCCCTATGACGCACGCAGGTGGGAAGGCTTGTTTGCTGGTATGCGGACGAGCTGGTTTCCCCCTCGCTGGTTCACTCGCTGGTCTGCTTCGCCGCCTGGGTAGTTTGGCACTCCTTCAACTCTAATTCTAACTCTTAAATTAACATACAGGGCTCCGTATGTCAGAATGTATATAGCTATATTATAGATATACTATTTTAAGGCAAAAGGCAAAAAACTGCCTGTGATCCCCCAGAGTTGAAAGAGTGAAAGGTCAAATCAAGGAATGTTCGAGCCAAAATGCCTGGATTGAAATTATAAAAAATATAGATTATATATTGTGGTATCCGGCTCTAGCCGGGCGTTTTCTATAAAAAATTTACAAATGTATTGAAGGATCTCTGTGTTTTTTAAGATTAATGGAGGTCTAGGGAGGAACTAAAATAAACTAGATAAAGACAATTGAATAAGCAAATATATAGCCCCCCCCACCCCCTTAAGGCTTTTCACTCGCAGATATTTCCTAAGCCGAATTTAATCGTTTATTAACAGCCAGAATCTACTAAAAAAAAAACACCCCCGTTCTCGTAACGCGTTAAAACGCCTTGAAGATTATGCCGCGTTTTAGACGGTTTATCTGGCTATTCTTAGACGATTGTATAATTTAAGAAGGATCTGTGGGCAATATAAGGGTAAAGACTATCTCAGTTAACCTCCGCGGGATTCAGTATACCAATCCTATCTGAATAAAACCCGATCTTATAAATTCAAAAATAAACACTGCAATTTCTCTGAACCAGGACCTTTCTAGAATTAATGAATGGGGACAAGAGAATCTAGTTTCCTTTAATGCACAGAAAACCAAGTACATTCAATTTTCTAACCGACAGAATCTCACTGACTCCCATAATTTTTTAATGATGTAAATATTCCCAATTCCCCTAGTATGACATTCTCGGTGTAACATTAACTACTAACTTGAGCTGGACACATTATGTTAGAAGCATTGATAAGAATGCCTCTAAAAAACTGGGACTCCTGTACAGAGTTCGAGAATTCTTCACTGACGAGCAGTTGGCCGTAATATAAAAAAGTCATGTGCGCTCTCAGATGGATTACTGTTCACCTCTGTGGGGTGGAAGTGGAGTGGTTGCATTGAGGCAGTTGGACAAAATTCAAAATAAAGCTTATTTGCATTATTCTACAGATATTTTCACAGCAATTGTTCCGAGGAACTTGCTTCAATTGTGCCGCCTCTCCCACACTCTTTACCCGTAGAAACTAGGGCAAGCTGAGAGCGCCCTATGAAGTGTACCACTTTCTACCTCCACAATGCAGGAAAAGACCTTGCTTATCAGAAATTCATTTATCCGCAGGGAGCTACATACTTCCTTTGGAATTTAACTTCCCTACGAATTGCTTCTCCACAAACTTACAAGCAACAAATGTTTAAATTCCAGTTGTTACCAAACATTTTCATGAATGGAGGGTACCTTTAGGCACATGGACCTTTTTGTTTATCTCTGTGTTTCCTTCACCTACCGTTCATGGATCTCTTAAAAAAAAAAATTAAAAAAAAAAAAGTAAAAAAAAAGGTAAAGATTGAAAAACCATTTTTCAAGACAGAATAATATCCGCATAAACAAAGATGGGCAAAAGTGTAGCTAAAATGAAAATTAACGTCAAAAAAATTACAAAACAAGCGAAACCCTAGAAATTATACAAACAATGGAACCTAGAAATATACAAAACAAGGAACCTAGAAAAGATACAAAAACAATGGAACCTAGCATAATATAAAAACAATGGAACCTAGAACTATACAAAACAATGGAACCTGAGAAATATACAAAAAACAATGGAAACCATAGAAAATACAACAAAACCAATGGAACCTAAGAAAAATATACCAAAACAATGGAACTAGAAAATATACAAAAACAAGGAACCTAGAAATATACAAAACAATGGAAACTGAAATATACAAAACATGGAACCTAAGAAACTATACCAAAAATGGAACTAGAAATATACAAAACACATGGGAACCTAGAAATATACAAAACAATGGAACCTAGAAATATACAAAACATTTGGAACCTAGAAATATTACAAAACAATGGAACCTAGGAAATATACAAAACACAATGGAACCATAGAAATATACAAAAACCATGGAACCTAGAAATATACAAAACAATGGAACCTAGAAAATATACAAAACAATGGAAACTAGAAAATATACAAAACAATGGAACCCTAGAAATATACAAAACAATGGAACCTAGAAATATTACCCAAAAACAATGCGAAACCTAGAAATATACACAAACAATGGAACCTAGAAATATACAAAACAATGGAAACCTAGAAAATGATAAAGGAATAAAAATAAAAAGTGGAATCGTACAAGGTGGATTCGCTTGTTAAGTGGGCGGTCACCTGCTTGTTTTAAGGGGGGTCACCTGCTTGTTCTCTTCCTTTTCTCTCGTGCTCTGGCTTGTATTCATTAGGCCCCATTCAGCCTACGGTGTTTATGAACGTTCTATCCGTATCCAGGTGTCGATTTATTCCTGGCGATGCGATAGCGAGCCAGTCATTGTAAGGACGGAAAATCCGGCTTCGCCAGCGACACCGTTTGTCTATCGAAAAAGTGTTTTACACAATTAGCCTGCTGGCACAAAACATTATCAAAAATATGGCTGGCTCGCTACTGCTCACCAAGAATAATCGACACCTGGGGATAAACGTTTTAAAACAGTAGGCTGAATGGGGCCAATGGGGCCCAATGAAACAACCCAGGAGAGAGAGGGAGAGAGAGAGAAAAAAACCCTGAGCCCCCTAATTAAGACTTCATAAACACGTGTAAAAGAATATTATCATGATTCTGAAAACAAAATTAGACAACAGAAAGCAAAAAATAAGGAATGATACACAAACTAAATACCAAACTGACAACAGGGACTACAAGCTTGAACAGCATTAGAGAGACAGACTATACAGATTGATAGATCTATAATTATAGATAGATAACAGGAGTGGGACGGTGAGATAGAGATAGGTAGACACACATACTAGGTTCCAACGAGACACTACCCGATTCTAAAATTGCCGAAAATACTTGCCAGAATAAATTACATAAACAAAATATAATCGAAGACAATATATATAGAATAATATATAATATACGGATCATTTTAATATATAACTTGAATATATATCAATATACTTGAATAATATATAAATTATATTGAATAAATATCTAAATACTTGAATAATAGATAATATACATGGAAATATTCTAATATACTTGAATACTATAGAATATACGTGAAAAATATAAATTATATGGAAGAAGATATAAATTATACTTGAATAATTATATTACTATACTTGGAATATTAATACTTGAAATGTCACGAAAAAAACGGAAAAAGGAGAGCCGGAGCACCGGAAAGGGAATGTAGTGAGCCGACAAGACAGTCGACGGACTAACCAAGGTCACAACAGGGAAGCGGCCAAGGACCGTTCATCCCACTCGCACCACACAGAAAGAGCAGTGCGGTTCAACCTGCATGTTTGACCTCACTGGCACTGTTCGCCTGTTCACCTATGTTCCCTCTTACAGGTTCCATGTCCATAATTATTATAATGCTACCTGGTGGACAGCACATGTGTTTATATATATAAGTATGCCAATTGTTCCTCTATGTTCCCTCTTTCATCATTATTATAATGTACCTGGCGGCAAAAACCTGTGTTCGTATAAATATTTGTATGCAAAATTATATGATGTAATTGCAAGACAAGCATGTATGCCAATTGTTTCACCTATGTTCCCTCTTCCCTAATTATTATAATATACCTGTCGGGACAGCCTTGTTATCCTATATATAGGTATGCAAAGTATTATGCAGTACAGTAGCCCAAAAACTAAATTTTGCGCTAACAAAATATTAGGTTCGTGGGCAATGTCTAGTTTGCACTCCCGTCCCAAGACCGTGTGGTGTGGTGTGTCTAGCAGGGATCCGTGGTGTCTAGGCAGGCACAACGCCACCTGACGCTACCCACAGCCCCCGGGCACAAACAAACAGTATCTCGTGCATGCTGGGCGCTAATGACAATATTGCTATCATTATT
>CM064549.1:5936056-6011507 GCA_032716605.1 Paralithodes platypus
TCTGAAATTTATGAAAGGTATTTATGAAACAGAAAGTTTTCCTTCCGTTAGGCGTTCAGTGACGAAACCTTCAAACATCTGTTGCCCTATATATATGATGATCAGACTAAAACACGCCCATTAATAGGAAAAATCACAACCAATTAATTTGCCAATTGTCCATTTTCAGCCGATGGTGATTAGCATATTTCCCCGGTTTATAGAAATCAGCATTACTTTGCAAATAGAGTAGCGTGAACTAATGGAGTGATCATGAAAACGTGACATTACCCCTTGAGGTTTCAATGTAACCTTTTCTATTAATTCCGTCCGTCATTAGACGATCTCATACCGCTTAGGACGGATCTTTATATAGTGTTGAAATGGCTGAAGACCGTCGCGAATAACCTTCCCTAATCTGAATAAAATTGCCTCACTAATAGACAAATATATAATGCAAACACGAATTTGCAAGGTTACCGCTTGTTGCATCGGCACATTTAGGCAAGATCAGCTGTGAGGTTGTGTGAACCATACAAATGGGCGGGACGGTCTAATCTTGGAGGACGGAATCAGCCAAGGAAATATTGATTGCTTGGCTCTTCCCGCCCACAACATTCGGGCGGGAAGGACCTAGCTAAGCGGGCGGGATCTTCTAGTCGGAATGGTCTATGGGCGGGAAAGACCTGCTCCCGCCCGCTACCCTCTGTAATTATCACTTACATAGATACTGTACAACATACAGTACATACACAGATACATACATACACAGATACTCCACATACATACACAGATAATCCACATACATACACATACACTCCACATACATACACATATACTCAACATACATATACAGATAATCAACATACATGCACACATACTTCACATACATACACAGATACTCCACATACATAGACATATAATCCACATACATACACACGCAGTTACATACATACACTATTATAACACATACACACACATTAGTACACCACCCACCCTAAGTTATCGCCCTTCTCTCTCTCTCTCTCTCTCCGCTCTCGTCGTCTCTCTCTCCTCATCTCTCGTCGTCTATCCTCTCTCTCTCTCTCTCTCTCTCTCTCTCTCTCACACAAGATATCTCACATAGTTATGAACCGATTGTTCACGAAATTGGGTAGGCAGATAGGATATGCGCCAAGGAAGAAGTGATGCAGCTTAGGAGGCGATCGGTACATAATTAGCTTTTTAGGTTATGTCCCACTGGTGTCATTTTCCTCCTTCCACCCCCCCCCCCCTCCATCTCTCTCTCTCTCTCTATATATATATATATATATATATATATATATATACGTTTATTTGTGACAAAGCCGGCGTAGGTGGAGGTAGGCGCTCTACCGAGGTGTCAGTGTGTCAATTGGATTGCACGCATAAGTTTTCTCTGCATAATTGTTTTAAATTTAGTTTCATTTTGTTGTTACCTTTCTTTGATATATTGCTCCATACATAAAGCCGGTATCACACGAGCACTTTTTTCCCTCAACATGTATCCTCAACACTGGTCTGGCAGGTTATGAGGTCAACATTTAGAATATTTCTTTTGCCTAAGTTCATATATTTGCAGTCTAGTTTCCGATAGCAGTGCTAAATATTCCAAAAATGTTGCCAGAGAAATGTTGATAATAGAATGTTGACTATAAAAGCTCTCGTGTGATACCGGCTTAAGTTACTAGTTTAATTGTAGAACAGCCCTCGAATTTGTAAAAAGCAGGAAACGAGGAAACACACAAAAAAGGAAACCTTAAATCCATCATTAGCAATCATACTCAACTTGAGAATCAGTTATCCCACCTGGACTTAACCCTTCTGTACCGGTGATATACTTTTCACTATATGCTGGCCACTATTAAGACGATTTTGTACAGAATAGGATAGGACGTCTACTCATTAAAAGGCTACATACTATTTTAACCCTTTGAATGGCGATGGGCTGACCTATCAGAGTGAGACCTGAGCGATCATTTTTCTGCCATACCACATAGCTTACTCCTGACTGTTCCTTTTTAAATTATAGATTTTTCTAGATCTCAAGTGACGGCGTTATCTTCCGTGGATTGCCCTCCCAATCTACCAAGTATTGGAAGGCTAAAAGAGTTCCACATTATTCCTTGCCCTCAACTGCCCCCAACTCTCTCTTCATAATTGCTGAGGGGCAACACGGGCCCTGGGTGGGGCATATTTGGTTTTCCCGGGCAGTTTTACGCACCCTCTCAGCTCCCCGCCATGAGTGACTTTTTTCGGGTCACGCCAGGCTTTATTGTGGTCGGCAGGCGAGGGTTTCTGTGGGGGGGCGCTCGTTTATGGCCTTGGCCTTACTCCGGAGGCCTTGGAGTGCTGTTCGGCCAGACAGCTTGGGGGAACAACAACAACAACAACAACCCTTTGAAGCTCTGACGCGTTTTAGCAGTTTATTTTGTTTATTTTGTCTATCACAAGATGATTTTATGCAGTTTAGGAATTATCTTGGGTTTCTTTACCCCCTGGACAGCTTCGTTGCTCTGTACAGGGGCACAGTGCGTCCTTGTATTGAGTATTGTTCGCATGTGTGGGGAGGATCTTCTCACACCACACTCCTAGACAAAGTAAAATGGAAAGCCTTTCGTATCATTGACTCCCGCCCACTCACCAACTCTCTGCAATCTCCTCCTCGATCGGAGGAGCTCATGCTCAAGTACTGGAAGCTGATTCAGAAGTATAAGGAAAAGTCAGGCAGAGTCATCATATCAGGGATCGTCCCCAGGATCGGTGTGGAGAGCCGATTCTGCATTATAGCCACTAGCGTAAATCGTCGTCTGGCTAACATCTGCAGGGAAGAAAATGTTGGATTCATCAATACCTGGAATTACTTCTACCGTGAAGATCATCTGTTTGTAGCGGATGGAGTCCATCTGAACCAGGTGGGAGCAGCAATATTTGGCCGCCTGCTTCACAACGCAGTAAAGGATTTTAGGAGAAAAAGCAGAGCTAACCAAGGACCACCAGGGACGAGGTTCGAGGCCCGAGGACCACCAGTGACAAGGATCGAGGACCGTGGACGAGCAGGGGCGACGATCGAGGGCCGAGAACTACCAGGGACGACGATCGAGGAGAGCGAGAACGGAGGACCACCAGAGACAATGATCGAGGACCAAGGACCACTAGGAACAATGATCGAGGACAACCAGGAAACAGGATCGAGGACTGAGGGCAGACAGGTACATAAGTGTAGATCCGAGCAGAACCAATAATTAGAATAAAGAGCGTTCCGTGAATTCCAAATCCAAAATTTTGAATGTTTTCTATGCAAGCGCTCATAGCATACGCAATAAATTTTCAGATTTAGAGGAAATAGTGTTTACGGAAAATTATGATGTCATTGGTATAACAGAATCTTGGCTCAATACAGACGACAGAGACGTTTTAGAAGAGTGTTCACTTCCCGGTTATGTAATGTTTGAGAAAAGCCGAATTAATAGAAATGGAGGTGGAGTTTTATTTTTTATCAAAGAAAGTATTAACCCGAACCTCTGGTCAAAACCCCAAATTGTGAACGACGGCACATCCTTTGTGCTAATAAAGAATAATAAAGGTATAAAAATAATACTTGCACTAATATACAGACCTCCAGCTCAATCAGTGAAAAGTGACCGAGAAATTTATGGGCAAATTGCAGACTGAAGTAACTCGCAAGATACCGTAATTTTTTGGCGACTTCAATTTACCTGTGACCAAGTGGGGAGCTAGTATTACTTCACACTCTGGACAAGACCTGTATGCAAACTTGCAAGAGCGTTCGCTTTATACATTTTTTAGATCTCCAACCCGTGGAAATAATGTCCATGACCTTGTACTTTCAACAAAAGAAGAATTGATAGAAAATATGAGTGTCGGTGATGATTCAGTAACAGCGACCATCGTACGATAACTTTCAGTTTAAATTTACCAGTAACGAACCAAATAGCAGCATCGAGAAAGTCCCTAATTTCAAGCAAGCAAACTCTCGTAAACTTAGAGCAATGTTTAAAGAAACTGACTGGAGCTTTTTAATTAACAATAACAACATAAATACATCTTTGGAATCATTCACAAACACTTACCTAAAAGCAGTGCAAGACTGCATACCATCGATAATACGACGTACAGGCCATAATGATAAGCCCAAATGGTGAAATAAAGATATTTCAAACTGTCTGCTTGCTAAAAAAGTTTGCTAATGATAGATTAAAATCCTCACAAAATGACGAAGAACGGGTGAAATTTGTAGAACTACGACGCAAAGTCAAAAGGTTAATCAAGCAAAGTAAAAAGACCCTGGAGTTACAAGTTGCGAATCAAAGTAAAACTAACCCAAAGAATTCTATAGTTATATCAGAAAGAGGAGAATAGTTACTTCAACTGTAGGACCGTTAGTCGATGAAAATGGAGAAGATACCAAAGACGAAGTACAAATGAGTACTGCCCTCAATACCTTCTTTGCATCAGTTTTTACAACAGAAGACCTCATTGATATCCCTACAGCATCGCCGATTCAGATAGATAATTCTGATGTTCTAAGCAATATCACCATTACAGAGAGAGAAGTATTGAAATGTTTAGACAAACTAAAGGTAAATAAAACGCCCGGACCTGATACAATCTCACCTAGAGTTCTAAAGGAAGCTAAGGATGAGCTCTCCAAACCACTGACATTGCTATTCAATAAATCCTTGCAGTCTGGAACTATGGCTGATCAGTGGAAACTAGCTAATGTAACACCGATTTTAAAAAAAGGCAGCAAATCCATACCCAGTAACTATCGTCCAAATAGCTTAACCTCAGTTGTATTTAAAATGCTAGAAACGCTCATAAGAGACAGACTCGTAAATCACTTAGAGGAAAATAACATATTTAAAGATACTCAACACGGCCTTTCGTAGAAAACGTTCTTGTTTAACAAACCTCTTAGACGTCTTCCACGATATCCTTAACCTCTATGATGAGAGTAAAGCTGTAGATATTATATACCTTGATTTTCAAAATGCCTTTCACCAAGTTCCCCACAAACGTTTACTGCTAAAACTAAAAGTGCATGGAATACAAGACGGTGTGTTGAAATGGATAGAAAATTGGCTCTGCGACAGAAAGCAAAGAGTAGTCATAAACGGTAAGGCATCTAAATGGACCAATGTAAGTAGCGGGGTACCCCAGGGATCGGTACTAGGCAATTCTCTTTCTAATTTACATCAACGACATAGACGAGGGTCTCACCTATACAATCTCAAAATTTGCTGACCATACAAAAATTGCAAATAGTGTACTCTCAAAAGAACAAGTTGATGATATGCAACACAATCTAGACAAGTTGTCATGTTGGGCCCAAATTTGGCAAATGAGTTTTAATGCGGATAAATGTAAAGTACTACATATCGGATACCAAAATGAGAAAGCAAACAATTCGATGAATGGCACTCAGCTTAAGAATGTAAACAGAGAAACCGATCTGGGGATAACAATATCGAGTAACCTAAAACCGAGTCAATAATGTTCAGAAGTTGTTAAGAAAGCAAACAAAATCATTGGCTTTATAGGCAGGTCATTTGAGCATAAATGCAAAGAAGTTATCCTAACCCTTTATAATTCCTTAGTCCGTCCTCTTCTGGAATACTGCGTTCAATCCTGGTGCCCTTATTACCAAAAAGATATAGACAAGCTAGAACGTGTTCAACGTAGAAATACCAAAATGATACCTAGCCTAAAGAACAAACCATACGAGGAGCGTCTTAGAGAATTAGATCTATTTCCTTTAACCCAGCCCAGATTAAGAGGCGACTTATTTTAAGTGTTCAAAATCATCAAAGGCATCGATAATATGAACTGTAGTAAGTACTTCACTATCGACCAATCTAATTACACGCGGGGAAACGGTTGCAAAATTATCGGTAAATCTTTTAACTCGCATGAGTCTAAGACTTTCTTTTTCAATCGAGTTGTCAACTTGTGGAATGGGCTTCCTCGAGACGTTATAGACTGCAGAACCGTCGATTAATTTAAGCTTGGCTAGACATATATCTTGCATCAAACCCGCGACTGACTGCGTTTGTAAATAAATAACTTTATTTTATCCCCCCCTCAGTTACTAACCTATCTGTCCCCTACTAACGTCCTAATCCTGCCACGGACATTAGTTCCAGGACAGTAGTTCCCTTACCCACTCCAAACCACTGTTTGCACAATTGATCATCAGTGTTTTGGAGGACAAGCAGCCTAGAAGGGTCACCAGACCTTTTGTTGCTTGATTTCCTTTGTACTCCTTTGTACTCTTTGCCGCAATGTTGCATCTCTCTAGTTATTCTATCGCTACTATAATAATCAATGTTCCTCAGAGTTTTCCCAGTGTATACCACCTCTACGTAGGGTACTTAGTACCCGTTTTGCAACACAATCCCACCCCTACTCTGTACAACTCTCCAACCCTAGAGTGAAACGTTGTTCTCAGACTTTCCTCTATTCAACTGATGAGTGCTGGAACTCTCTCCCAGAATCAATCTTTCCCTCTTCCTATGACTTAACCCCTAACTATCGGCGCGCAACATAAGTCGAGTATAATAAATCTGGACTGTCTGGCGGCGCTCGACATAGGTCGTGTGGCAATTTCAGCACGTAATGTTGCTGAGAGAGAGAGACAAGTGGTGGCAGGAGAGTAGTGAGCGTATGACTGCTCCAGACCACCGCGGCGAACCTACTGACACGAATCCCACCTCCTCCCTCCCTCTCTCACTCGCTACATACTGAATTGTATGGGGAAAGTGCCGAAATACATGCTTTTTGCACTCGCGTTGCGCGGTTGTTGCAAGAAAACTAGCCATCATAAAAGGATCGTTATGGTGTCATTGGAAAGCTCTGTTTATGCCCTTTCAGGGATAGATACTTGTTTTATGCTCTGGGTCTTATTTAGGCATGAAATGATCACGTAACAGCCTATTTTGGCTAAAAACACCCCGCTGGGCGGTACATATAAATAAACCGCTAGCCCGCTAATCTAGTGTTAAATTGCTTCAAACTCAGTGTGTCCAGGCATTTTAGATCGAATGTCCCTTGATTTTGGCCCTGTCACTCTTTTAACTCTGGGGGAGGGAGTCGATACAGGCAGTTCTTCCTTTTGTCTCCCTCACTCACATAGAAAAACAAAATTAAAAGGATAAATACTATCTCAATCAACCCTTTGACTTCCATATACCGTTAACAATCTGAAAACAATCGTCTAATAGTAGCCAGAAACAATAAAAACGCGTATTGGAGCTTGAAAGGGTTAATTTATCCCTTAACTACCATATATCCTTCCTCAGCTTTATAAAATCGTCTAAATGTAACTGAAATCCAATATAAAAGCCGTCGCCGGTATAGAAGGGGTTAATGGTTCTGTACATAAGTTCCCGGTGGTCTGGCCAAATACATCCACGGCAGATATATAAACACATTACCCCAACAGCAGAAGAGGTTAGATTCTGCAAGTGTTTCCCGTAACTCTACATTATGTTATTCCATTTAGATAAACCATTTCTGTACGGGCAGCATCTTTTTCATATTATTCAGGCTATACAGGAATATAGAAGATTTTGTGTAGTTTACGAAGGGCCTTCACCAATTAACAGGTTTAGAACGATCTCCTTTTACCCTTTTTACTACAACAGATTCTTCTTAAACTGCAGAAATTCGTCTAAATAAGCTAGAATTAAATTGAAAAGAAGTCGCCGGTACAGTAGGGGTTAAAGCCTAGTTCACACATTCACCAGTGTGAGCCTGAGTTGCCACGAGTCCGCACTTTTGGGATATCGCGTAATAACTCTGGGAAATTTTAGGTGACTCTGGTGACTCGTAGTGACTCGGGCGACTCATGTGGAACTCGGGCGACTCGTGTGGAGCTCACGGACTTTCGTGGCAACTCGGGCTGGTCCGAAAAAATTTCACCCCTACACAAAATTTTGACAGCGAGTCCGACAACTCTCAGTGACACTCAATGACTTGTTGTGACTCGTAGTAACTCATAGTGACTCGTTGTGGCTCATAGTGACTCGTACTGACTCGTAAACTACTTGTGAAATACTCGTGAACACTCGCGGAAACTCGCAGACAATTCCACGTGGCTGAAAAGTGCCGGAGTCACCAAGAGTGCACATGAGTCACTACGAGTCACAACTCATGGTAACTTGTGTCGTACTCGTGGTAACTCGTAGTGACTCATGTCGCAATTAAAAAAAGTCTCATCAAAGTCCCGAAACGAGGATGACCAAGAGTTAGTAAGATAAGCAAAAAGATCACCAGTACAGCGGCCCTAAGTAACCAAGGGCCGGAAAGGGGAGGTGTGGTGGAGTGGTCTTGCCACTGGCCTGGTAATCCAAAGGTCCCGGGTTCAAATCCCGATGTATCAATGGGAAGATATTATTGGGATGGAATTTGTGCTGTAGCTGGTATCAGTGCATTACCACAAGCCCACCGAAACGTCAATAAAATACCCTCATTATTCCCTGATTAAATAGCACTGTATGAATATTCCCATATTCAAAATATGCTATAGGGGTGCAATGCCTGGTGAGTTATCTGCTCAACAGGTGGCGTTGTGTGTGTGTGTAAGTGTGAGAGTCCGAGTGTAGGGGGTGAGACAGTGAAGCACGGGAACGAGGTGGCTTCAGAGATGGGGTCGTTTCGGGCCATGAGTGAGCACCGTGCCTCATGTGAAGGCAAGATGGCAGGTGCTCGTTGTACTCTACGTGCTTCACATGTCTCACTCCCTAGACTGGAACAAGACCTCACAGGCTTCACTGTTCATTGTAAAAGCGGTGAATGTTAAGGCTCTCAGCCTATGCCCGAGAGGAAGTAAGTTGGAATATAGAAAAAAAAAAAAAAAAAAAAAAAAAGGCATTCCAAAAGTAAATAATGAGAAGTTTAATGTATAAAAACATTTGAATTATGAATAGTTAAACATTTCTTTAGAGATGCAAAAAAAAAAAAATTGGACGATAGTTGGAGGGTTGAGAGCGGTTGCTCTTCCTTGGGACGGGTTGAATGAGAGCAAACTTCCAGCAAGAAGGAAAGACGTTAGAGGAAAGACAGAGATGAAATAGTTTGCCTAGGCAAAGTTCTTACCTTCTGGACGACAAAGAGCTCGAAGACAACACAGATAGCTATGACGGTGATGCCCTGTTCTTTACACAGCATAGCACTGGTGGCTAACAGCATAGCCAGTAGTAGGAGGCGCCAGTCTGTAGCTACTCTTGGGCCTGGACCACCCCCACCACCACTAGTTGTTGTTGTTGTCCCCCCTGGTCCTCGTGTTGGGCCCCTCACCACCTGTTGCCTGCCTGTGGCCCCAGCGTAGGACACCAGGGCCCCCAGAAAGAACAGGGAGGACAGGGTTTCGGCCCGACCCACCACACCTGTTACCTGAAAACGTAAGAGGATAGGTATTAATTGTTTGTTATTTATTGTCAATATTATTATTATTTGTATATAATAAATAGGGAGGAGGTGATATCATTAATTGTAGTTAAGGCATACAGTAATACAAAATTGGATGGATAGATATGTAGATAGATACTGTACATACACGACACGTATTGCGATTTTTGTACTCTCTTTCTGTTTGTATTATGAATATGATGAAAGGTAACATTTCTCTATTATTTATTATAATTATGATGATGATGAATATTACTATTATTATATTTTCCATAATTTTTTAAAGGAATACACAGGAGAAAATAATGAGTTATAGTTAAAGTATACATTGTAATATAATAGATGGAAAAATATATACTGTAGATAAGATACATACATTGATAACTTAATTTTACATGGTTACATAGATTTCTACATATACTGTATAATATAGAAGATAAATAAATATACATATACAGCTGCAATCATTCAAACAGACGGAGACAAATGGTCCATAAAAAAATAATTCAATAAATGTTATGCTTATATATATATATATATATATTATTATTTTTTCTTTAACCCTTAACTGTTGGCACGCAACATAAGTCGAGTATAATAAATCTGGACTATCTAGCGGCGCTCGACATAGGTCGTGTGGCAATTTCAGCACGTAATGTTGCTGAGAGAGAGAGACAAGTGGTGGCAGGAGAGTAGCGAGCGTATGACTGCTCCAGACCACCGCGGCGAACCTACTGACACGAATCCCACCTCCTCCCTCCCTCTCTCACTCGCTATATACGGAATTGTATGGGGAAAGTGCCGAATTACATGCTTTTTGCACTCGCGTTGCGCGGTTGTTGCAAGAAAACTAGCCATCATAAAAGGATCGTTATGGTGTCATTCGAAAGCTCTGTTTATGCCCTTTCAGGGATAGATACTTGTTTTACGCTCTGGGTCTTATTTAGGCATTAAAATGATCACGTAAACAGCCCTATTTTGGCTAAAAACACCCCGCTGGGCGGTACATATAAATAAACCGCCTAGCCCGCTAAATAAGGGTTAATACATACGAGGTTGAAAGAAATGGCAATTTCTGCGTTGGAAATTTTATTATTCAAGGTTTCCAGATCTCTGATGAGTTTTCGCTGGGTGGCAGGAAGTAGATGAATGAGGTTAGCAAAATTCATGGTGGTACAGGGTTACATTAATGTACATGATGATACAGGATATACGACGCGTTTCACTGGACAACCAGCATTATCAAGTAAGGATAGAATGATATAAAAGGTAAACAGGAAGGGTATATATAGAGGGTGGAGGATCAGAGAAGGCGAAAATCAGGGGGCAAAAGTCTGCTATTGGTGGAGGGGTATTCTAGGAGTGTTAGAGAGAGATCCGCGTCACAAAGGAAATCAAGCAACAACAGATCTAGTGACCCTTCTAGGTTGCTTGTCCTCCAAAACACTGAGGTCACGCAGGCGCACTGGATGCGGGAAGGTGGTGGTCGGTTGGCAGGGTCGAAGCTGATTGGCTGCATGTCGAGGGGCGTGGCCTAAGTTGCGTAGTACGTGTGGCGCCGGCAGAAGACGAAGCTGAAGGAGGTAGCGCGGGGGGCTGCGTCAAGGGCACCGGGGGGCGAGGGGGAGCGTTAGGTCCTTCCTTTATATCCATTATTCTTCCATTATATATATATATATACAGTATATATAATATATATATATATATATATATATATATATATATATATATATATATATATATATATATATATTTATACACACACGTAGCATACCTGTATATATCGTAATATTGATGGTGGCTGACAGTTTCGCTTTGGATCAGAGGGCATTCTGTTGTCCCTATATATAGAAATACAGTATGCACAGTACTTCTTTGCTCTCTCTCTCTCTCTCTCTCTCTCTCTCTCTCTCTCTCTCTCTCTTGTTCTCCTCCACCCCACCATTCCTCTTCAATCTTATCTTCTTTCTACCACCTCTGTCCTTCTTCCTCCTCCTCCCTCCCTCCTCTTCCTCCTTCTTCTCTCCTCCTCTTCTGTCTACCACCTCCTCTTCCTCTCCTTCTCGCTCTCAACTCTATTTGATCCGAGCAGGCACTCCCAAACAGGTTTAAATTCTTTACAGCTCAAAGTAAAAGATCCAGAGGGTGCGGGGAGGTGGGGGTAGGGAGGGCTCAATGACAATACTAAGAAACTCCTTGTGTCAGAAAGAGGAGGAGGAGGAGGGGAAATGGAGCTACTGAGGAGGAGGAGGAGGAGGACGAAGAGGAAGAAAAATAGAGGGGGAGGAAGGAGAAAGAAGAATATTCAGGCTAAACATCCCAGGTAAACTTACAAACTGCTATACCCTATTTAATATAAGTAGGCCAAATAGCCCATGTAAACTTAATATACCCTGTTCCAAATAGGTAGGCCAAAAATCTGTACCTCTAAAAAGGATATAACATATGGCTGTATAAATTTCCACACCGATTCCCTGGCTGACCCTTCCCAAATAGTAGATACATTAGCTCGATTACTCTAGTTGTTTGTGAGTTACAGATGTTTAAGAAGTCTGGCCTACTTATTTGGAACAGGATGGTTAGGATGGGGATGAGAGAGAGAGAGAGAGAGACAGAGAGAGAGAGAGAGAGAGAGAGAGAGAGAGAGAGAGAGAGAGAGAGAGAGAGAGAGAGAGAGAGAGAGAGAGAATTCAGGGTGAGTGATTGTGAGCTTAACTTAGAATCGGTTGGGACAGTACCGGTAATCAATTGAAAAATGTACAAAGTAAGCTTGTAGGGGATATGGATGGGCATATTTTTAAGTTTGAAGGAAGTCTGGGAAGGCGTTTCTGTTAGCCTGGGAGACAAACTAAAATACATTGCTCGAAAATGGTAAAAACAAGCAAAATCCTCGACAATACTTAAACAAAATATTATAAAGGGGCAAGCTCAATAGATCCCTATTATCACAAACCTTCCGAACTAATGCGAATAATGATGGCCGAATGGATACAAACGCAGATAATAATAGGTTAACGATAGTAAGACGCTTCACCCATTAGTTTGACGATAATCAGACGCTTCTCCCCATTCAGATGTCGATTGTTTTCGGGGAGAGCGATAGCGAACCCGTTACTTTAAAAACAAAAATATCGACATCTGTACATTTTTAGATTAAAGGGTATCTGGGTGGGTCTTTTATAACTTGAGGGAGGCCCTGGTGAGCATTATATACTGTATATATATATATATATATGTATATATATATATATATATATATATATATATATCATATATATACCGGTATACTGTATATATATATTCTTATTTTATTATTATTATTTGTTTAAGTCTGGGAAGGCGTTTTTGTTAGCCTAGGGGACAAAGTAAAATACACAGCAAGCAATACTCTCAACAATAATTAAACAAAATACAAGCGCAGATAAAATGTACATTACCTTATTTTTTTCCAGACGCCCCCGTAGTAATGTTATCTTCCCCTTCCCCTCCTTGCTGGGGAGAGGCCTTTAATGTTCTGCCTTAGTGTGATGAGGCTTTTTTATGGGGGATGGTTAACTTTTTTGGGCGATTTTTGCATGTATTCGTTATTTGTCTAGTTTCCTCCCTAGACCTCCATCAAATTTAAAAAAAAAAATCCATGAGATCCCCCTTCTAGATTAATTTGTAAATTTTTCGGTAGAAAAATGTCCCAGCCGAAGGCCGGTTCTTCCAACATTACAGGCTCACTATCTTTCGCCAGGGAAAAATTCGACACCTACAGTAAATAGCACGAATATTGACGAAGAAATGGGGTGAAAGGTCTTAAAATCGACTAACTAATGGGGCAATTATCTTAACATCTGATAAGTAATGAGGCTAAACATGAGGGAGAAAGTGGTCCAGAAAACCGGCCCATATCCCCTTAATTATGCTCCGGCTAACGTTAGATGCTGTCAGTCGTGGAAACCAGACAGTGAGAGCAGTTGCAAGTCAGCTAGACACCCCCATAAAAAGGCTATAAAGTCCACAATATTTACTTTGATACTTTCAACTCCCCAAATGTGAGATGGGCTACCTATTTTCGGGCAAAAATGGACTAAGTGAGTGCTTTGTTTACCACTATTCTTCCTTTTAAATTCAACTTTGTTTACCACTATTCTTCCTTTTATATTCAACTTTGTTTACCACTATTCTTCCTTTTACTTACAACTTTGTTTACCACTATTCTTCCTTTTACATACAACTTTGTTTACCACTATTCTTCCTTTTACATACAACTTTGTTTACCACTATTCTTCCTTTTACATTCAACTTTGTTTACCACTATTCTTCCTTTTACATTCAACTTTGTTTACCACTATTCTTCCTTTTACATACAACTTTGTTTACCACTATTCTTCCTTTTACATACAACTTTGTTTACCACTATTCTTCCTTTTACATACAACTTTGTTTACCACTATTCTTCCTTTTACATACAACTTTGTTTACCACTATTCTTCCTTTTACATTCAACTTTGTTTACCACTATTCTTCCTTTTACATTCAACTGTGTTTACCACTATTCTTCCTTTTACATTCAACTTTGTTTACCACTATTCTTCCTTTTACATTCAACTTGATAGATTTAGCCAATACAAAAAATGGTAAATCGGATGGCACTGCAGGTGACACATGGTCGATGATTCTCAGGCACTTGAGGGATTAAGGGAGTGCAGGTTTGACACTGACTGACTGCTGGACTCATTAAGGGAGTGCAGGTTTGACACTGACTGACTGCTGGACTCATTAAGGGAGTGCAGGTTTGACACTGACTGACTGCTGGACTCATTAAGGGAGTGCAGGTTTGACACTGACTGACTGCTGGACTCATTAAGGGAGTGCAGGTTTGACACTGACTGACTGCTGGACTCATTAAGGGGAGTGCAGGTTTGACACTGACTGACTGCTGGACTCATTAAGGGAGTGCAGGTTTGACACTGACTGACTGCTGGACTCATTAAGGGAGTGCAGGTTTGACACTGACTGACTGCTGGACTCATTAAGGGAGTGCAGGTTTGACACTGACTGACTGCTGGACTCATTAAGGGAGTGCAGGTTTGACACTGACTGACTGCTGGACTCATTAAGGGAGTGCAGGTTTGACACTGACTGACTGCTGGACTCATTAAGGGAGTGCAGGTTTGACACTGACTGACTGCTGGACTCATTAAGGGAGTGCAGGTTTGACACTGACTGACTGCTGGACTCATTAAGGGAGTGCAGGTTTGACACTGACTGACTGCTGGACTCATTAAGGGAGTGTAGGTTTGACACTGACTGACTGCTGGACTCATTAAGGGAGTGCAGGTTTGATACTGACTGACTGCTGGACTCATTAAGGGAGTGCAGGTTTGACAGACTGACTGACTGCTGGACTCATTAAGGGAGTGCAGGTTTGACACTGACTGACCGCTGGACTCATTAAGGGAGTGCAGGTTTGACACTGACTGACAGCTGGACTCATTAAGGGAGTACAGGTTTGACACTGACTGACCGCTGGACTCATTAAGGGAGTGCAGGTTTGACACTGACTGACCGCTGGACTCATTAAGGGAGTGCAGGTTTGACACTGACTGACCGCTGGACTCATTAAGGGAGTGCAGGTTTGACACTGACTGACTGCTGGACTCATTAAGGGAGTGCAGGTTTGACACTGACTGACCGCTGGACTCATTAAGGGAGTGCAGGTTTGACACTGACTGACTGCTGGACTCATTAAGGGAGTGCAGGTTTGACACTGACTGACTGCTGGACTCATTAAGGGAGTGCAGGTTTGACACTGACTGACTGCTGGACTCATTAAGGGAGTGCAGGTTTGACACTGACTGACTGCTGGACTCATTAAGGGAGTGCAGGTTTGACACTGACTGACTGCTGGACTCATTAAGGGAGTGCAGGTTTGACACTGACTGACTGCTGGACTCATTTCACTGAAAATACTCAGCTGTAAATTTATCTACTTGAGGGTGTGACTCCATGGATTGATTTAAGGGGAGATGGGTCGTTATTCTGGTCCCCTTTCTTCCTTCCTATTAGTTTTGCGATTTTAAGATGCTTGCTCCATTAGTTTGTCGATTTTAAGACCTTTTGCCCCATTAATTTATCAATATAAAGACCTTTCGTGCAATTTAGGTGTACATTTTTTTCTTGGCGAACGATAGTGAGCTTGTAATATTGAAAGAACCGGCCGAAGAACCGAAACATGTACAACTTTATCTAGAAGGGGAATCTAATGGACGTTCTTTTAAGTTTGATGGAGGCCTAGGGAGGAAACTAAGAAAATAATTAATACATGAAAACATCGACTAAAAGATAAGCCCATCATATCCTCTTTCCTGGATAACATATATTAGTAATCACATCTTACAAAATACTCTGAAGACTTAATCAGACCATTATCCTTAAATTTACTATCACATGACTACAGTCGGTTTTAAAAGCTGATCTCATGGCAAATGATTTTTCGATTATTTATGGGAATATATGAAACTATCTTAACAACTGATTGTTGACAGTTAATGGGAATGAATGAAACTATACCCTGTTCCAACTAGGTGGGCCAGGAATCGTGAACCTTAACCTCTATAGGGGAGGTGTGGTGGAGTGGTCTTGCCTCTGGCCTGGTAATCCAAAGGTCCCGGGTTCAAATCCCGATGTATCAATGGGAAGATATTATTGGGATGGAATTTGTGCTGTACCTAGTATCAGTGCATTACCACAAAGCCCACCGAAACGTCAATAAAATACCCTCATTATTCCCTGATTAAATAGCACTGTATGAATATTCCCATATTCAAAATATGCTATAGGGGTGCAATGCCTGGTGAGTTATCTGCTCAACAGGTGGCGTTGTGTGTGTGTAAGTGTGAGAGTCCGAGTGTATGGGGTGAGACAGTGAAGCACGGGAACGAGGTGGCTTCAGAGATGGGGTCGTTTCGGGCCATGAGTGAGCACCGTGCCTCATGTGAAGGCAAGATGGCAGGTGCTCGTTGTACTCTACGTGCTTCACATGTCTCACTCCCTAGACTGGAACAAGACCTCACGGGCTTCACTGTTCATTGTAAAGCGGTGAATGTTAAGGCTCTCAGCCTATGCCCGAGAGGAAGTAAGTTGGAATATAGAAAAAAAAAAAAAAAAAAAAAAAAAAAAAAAAAACTCAAAAAGAGGTGGAGCAAATGGGATGTACATTTTCACACCTATTCCCTGGCTGACCCTTCCCACAGAAGTATTAGCTCCATTAGTCTAGTCGTTTGTGAGTTATACAGGTTGGGGTTCAAGGATTTAGGCCTACTTATTTGGAACAGGGTATAGTATGTCTCTACATTATATGTAAGGCCAAGTTCTCATAGCCTATTTAAAATCTCATTTCGGTACAGAATTGTCATAATACTTAAATAATCAAGATGTGGACATGGCAATTTACCCTAAGCGTGGAAAAAAAGACTAGAGTAGCACTATTGTCAAATTAATACTGTAAGATCAACGGTCTCAGATTATATAACTTATAACAATTTCTCAGTAGTGCAATAACAAATACTAAGAAAACGTAATTCAAAATAATTCTGAAATGTCAACGGTCTCAAATTACATAACTTATAAGTAATGTCTCAATTTGCAAAATACAAAATACTAAGAAAACGTAATACATTAACGGGGTCTTTGATAAAAGTAATTTAGGTTATTTTAGAGGTAATTTTAGGGATATATCGCAGTGCATAATTGACATGGGGTTTACGAAGCACAGATAAACCTATCTCCCTATTCTTACCCATCCCCCTTACATAATTATTAATTCTGGCGTGCTCCTCCCTTCCTTCCCACCAAAGCCGGCACTTTATGGGGGAATTGGCCTGTTTCCAGTTTCGAAGCTCTGGGAACACTGATTATTGTAATAGCCGTAGAATAGTGAGAGAGATGCAACATTGCGGCGAATTAATTAATATAAAACAAATATATAAAATTATGCAATCTAAGTAAATAGTACCTAAAGATAACGATTTCCTCCACGTATTTATCAGCACATAATCTCTCTCTCTCTCTCTCTCTCTCTCTCTCTCTCTCTCAATAATTTTTACACCACACCCAATAATTTCCCAGAGCTCCCGGTGTATTTCTCTATTTCTGGAGGAGGCAGATGTGGGGCGCAGTCGGGGAAATTAATTGACGGCTATTTCTGACGCTTTGAACCTTTAAGGGAGATCTGACACTGGTGGGAGAGGGCCCTTGAAGTATTAAAGGGGGGTGACCTGCTTTTGTGTCTATTCTTTTCTCTCTTTATCTGGCTTGTATCCATATTGCCCCATTCTGTTTAAGATGTTTATCTCCATCCAAGTGTCGATTTCTTCCCGGCGAGCGATGGCGAGCCAGTATTGTATGAAGAAATCCAGCTTCGCCGGAATTTTTTTTCTATCAAAAAATGTAAACATTTAGCCTCCTGTCAAAAACATTGTAAAAAGTATGCTAGCTTACCATCTTCAGGACAACCGGCCCCCTCGAGAGAGAGAGAGAGAGAGAGAGAGAGAGGAGTGTACAGGTAGATAGATAGAGTGAGTCAGTATAAACATGAAGGCCAGGGAAAATAGTGCATGAATGCACGTGTGAGATAGATAGATAGATAGATAGTTAGTTAGTTAGTTAATTCTTTATTTCATAAAAGGTTACATGGTAACATTTTACATATATACAGATAGACTCAGACTCAAATCTTTATTTCATAAAAGGCAACACAATTAACTTTTTACATATATACAATAGAGATAACAGTAACCTCATACATTACCGCATTCTAGGTTCATGGTTTTGTACAAACATAATTCTTGACTTGATAGCATTTATATCATTAGTTTTCAAATCTGATACGTCATATTTATGTAATTGAATATGGTTAACTTCCTTTCCTAACGATAGGTATTCATCAAGGTTTAATAAACATTTCTGTAAAAACTTGCAAGGTTTTAGGAGACATTTGTGAGCAAATCTAATTTTTAACCAATTCATTAAATGATTAAATGTCATTAGTCCAGCCAATTCACATGCATGATGATTACTTTCCCAATATTTTAATTTCAGCATTTTCTTTATTGCTTTGTGGTAACCAATTGCAAATTGCTTAAGAGGAAGTTTGCACTTTTTGTTATAAAACCATAATTCAGAACCATAAAAACTTGAGCAGTAACTTTGGAACAACTGAGTAAAAACCCTAACATTAACATTAGAAAATTTACGTAAAATACAATTAAATTCATTATAAAACTTGTTACGACACCTAATTACGTCTTTGTCATTATTCAAATTATCATCTATTATAAACCCTAGATACTTTTGTTCATTAACAACTTTCAATATCTCTCCACATAGCATCAACTTTGGCTTTAAGTTTTTATCTTTATTGTCTTTGAAATACATGCATGATGATTTATTAATATTAATGTCAATATCAATTTCTTTTGCTTCATTTCCAAGCATATTTAGTAAAAACTGTAATCCCGATGACGATGGTGCTAATACAACAATATCGTCAGCGTAAGCACTAATATTACTTGATATATTTCCTAGTGTGCACCCCTTTTTACATTTAGACACTTTTTCAATCAGCTTATCTATATTAAGATTAAATAATATCGGAGACAAGACTCCTCCCTGTCTTACTCCATTCATTATTTTCCAGGGTTTTGATATTGAGTCTTTATGCTTAGTAGCAACCAGTTGATTTCTATAAAGATATAATATTATGTTCGCATAAAAGTGTGGAATACCTGCTTCAATAAGTTTACTTATTAATGTGAAATGATTAACTTTATCAAAAGCTTTTTTTAAATCAATGAAAGCTGTATAAACTGTCTTTAGATAGATAAAGACAGATAGATAGATATAGATATAGATAATAGTGCATGAATGCACGTGTGAGATAGATAGATAGATAGATAGATAAAGACAGATATATAGATAGATAGATAAATATTTAGAATGAGTGAGTATAAACATCAAGGGGAGGGAAAATAGTGAGTGAATGAACGCGATAGATATACAATGTACATAGATTTACATATATACACTGACCACACAAACCTTACGATCCCAGCGAGGTGGTCAGGACTTAATTCTAGTAGAGATAGCTAACCCATGAGTAAGAGAAAGTGGAAGGAAAGGATAGCACAGAAGAAGGCTCTTCAGAGAGAGAGAGAGAGATAGAGAGAGTCAACGTCACTTATGCAAGGGTCACTAGTTAATAATCACCATAAGCCTTCCTAAATATGCAACCCACGTGACCCAAATCTCAAAATGAAAACATCGCTTTAACCCTTTGAGTACCAGCGACGAGTTATATTTAATTTTAACTATATTTATACGATATTATGCAGCTTAGAAAGGTTCTGGGTTAGGTAAAAGGGTTGGTAGAGATAGTTTGAAGCCTTATTTGTGCTAGAGGTCCTTCCTAAGCTGAATAATATCGTCTAATCATTGCCAGAATATAATTGATAGGATGTCACTGGCACTGAATGGGTTAAACCATCAATAAACCACTAAAGCAACTCACCATGCCAATATAACAAACGGCGCCGTCACTACATTATTTTCCGATCCTCAAAAACTCGCCAACTAACATACACTCGCCCGCATAGAAACAAACAACAAAAACAAAAATGGAGAGAACGACAGCACAACAGTACTCAATCAAGACTCCGCGCGGAAAGAAAGCCATTGGTGAAGGAGGGTGGCAGACGAGATGATACGTCAAAAATAAATGCCTTACAAAACAACCAAAACCTTTTAATTCAACTGTTAACTCCATTAAACGTAAACAAACCTTAAACTTAATGTCCCTTAATAGCTGAACTAATCACCTATACGCAAAACCACTCTAGTTAATCCAGTATCTCTATAAATCGATCTGTAACTGTATCTCTCTCTCTCGTGTTCTCTCTTTAAGAGAGATCTTAAATCTTTTAAATCTTTTAACTCACACGAATCTAAGAATTTCTTCTTCAATCGAGTTGTCAACTTGTGGAATGGGCTTCCCCGAAACGTTATAGACTTGATTCCGTTGATTCATTTAAACTCCGCCTAGACAAATATCTCGCTTCAAACCCGCGACTGACTGCGTTTGTAAATGAATAACTTTATTTTATCCCCCCCTCAGTTACTAACCCATCTGTCCCCTACTAACTTCCTAATCCTGCCACGGACATTAGTTCCAGGGCAGTAATTCCCTTTCCAATGTTCCCTTACCCACTCTAAACCACTGTTTGGACACTTGATCCTCAGTGTTTTGGAGGACAAGCAACCTAGAAGGGTCACTAGATCTGTTGTTGCTTGATTTCCTTTGTACTCTTTCCCTGGCTTGTATCCATTCGGCCCCATTCAGCCAACTGTTTTAAAACGTTTATCCCCATCCAGGTGTCAATTTCTTCATGGCGAGCGATAGCGAGTCAGCATTGTATGGAGAAATCCGGCTTCGCCGGAGAAATTTTTCTATCGAAAAATTTACAAATTTAGCTTGCTGTTAAAACAAAAATATATACTGTATATATATATATATGCTGGCTCGTTACCGCTCGCCAGGAAAATATTGACACCTGGATGGGAGTAAACGTCTTAAAACAGTAGGCTGAATGGGGTAGAATGGATAAATCCAAAGAGAGAGGGAGAGAAAGAGAAAAAAAAAGCGAGGTGGGCTCCCTTAACACCAATAAATAGTCTTTATATGGTCAGCCAATTATCAGGGACCTGATATTATTTAACACAAGCGCAAATCTCATCATATATTTATATCATTCAGTGTGTATATATCATTTTCTGTTTTGATAGCATTAAAAAGAAAGAGTTATGACTAAAAGGAGTAAGTTAAAAGGATTAGTAGGGTATTTAACTTTTTGGGCGATTTTTGCATGTATTCATTACTAGCAGGGGTACCCGGCGTTGCCCGGGCTTAAATTATACTACCATAATCACCATCATCAATCACTACTACCACAATCATCACAATACTACTGCTACCATAATCACCGGCCTCGACCTCCCTGTGCCTCATTAAACGGCGACCTCGATTTCGGCCGCTAAATGACCTCCGATTTGGGATCTGACCTCATCCGTACCCCCATTTTGGGGAGCTGCGAACAACTTTCGTTCCATTCACCTTTTCGATCGGAGGCCTCCTTCTGCCCCAAACGGCCATTTTTTTTCACTCCCGTCGGCCATTTTTTTCGCTCCCGTTTTCTGCCGAAAATTGTATTAAACAAAAGTGTCTCTGATTTCCACTAAAGTCGCCTAAAACTATCTCCAAAGCCTGGGTTTTCCAACGGTGCCCCACACTCCCAACTGGCACCAAAACTGTGGGAGGAGTTTAGTAACAAAGGTCAGGTAACTGACAAACATTGACCATTATTTATTAAGATGTTTCTAGTTTCCTCCCTAGACCTCCATCAAATTTAAAAAAAAAAAAAAAAAAAAAAAACATCCATTAGATCCCCCTTCTAGATTAATTTGTAAACAAATTCGGTAGAAAAACGTACCGGCCGAAGGCCAGTTCTTCCAACATTACAGGCTTACTATCGTTCGCCAGGGAAAAAATCGACACCTAAATAGCACGAAAGGTCTAAATATTGACGAAGAAATGGGGCGAAAGGTCTTGAAATCGACTAACTACTGGGACAAGCATCTTAACATCTGAAAACTAATGGGGCTAAACATGAGGGAGAAAGTGGTCCAGAAAACCGGCCCATCTCCCTTTAACGGTAAGTATTATGTAAATTGTAAAGTAAACAATCATCGTACCTCTGGCAAACAGTGCGTGAACATGACTGTATATCTCTATGTCCCTCACTCCACCTCCCCCAACCTACACCCCCTCATCTCCCACTCTGTCTGTCTCCCTCGCGAGCCCTCTCCCTCCCACCCCCACCCCCTCTCTCTCTCTCTCTCTCTGCTTTTGTTATTCTATTGTTGCCTGTTGTTCATTCCCGTCTATTTATAAAGTAGACGTGCCGTGTTGCCCAAAATCAAAACGGCATACCCAACTCTGCGATCGGTCACCATCATCACTACTAGTCACTATCATCATTAATATCATCAGCACTACTAATATTATAATCATCACTACTACTCTCACCATCATCACTACTACTGTATAATCACTACAACTTTCACCATGACCAATACTACTCACCATCATCACTACTACCGTCACCATCGAGAATAGGTACAGGGTGGGGGGTGGGGGTCCTGAAAGGGGGGGGGGGGGGGGGGAGGGGGGGCTGGTGGGGGGGAGGGAGGGCTGGTTAAGGGGGGGGGGGGTGGTTGGGGGGAAGGGGGCAAAACAACATTTTGGAGCTAAGATCATAACTATTGCACACATGCAAAACATCTTTTTTTAATTACCGTCGAATTCACGCACCGAAGGTTCGTGTGAAGTTTGGTGAAATTTCGTCAAACAGTCTAGGAGGAGTTCTCGGACAGACAAACAGACAGACACAGACATTTCGGCCACCATGTAGCCTACCACTATACGGGAAGCGATACCAGTAAGTACCAGAAGCGATAAAGTAATGCACAATTTGATCTATGAAAAATTTTGTCTGCAGCTTTTTTTTTTCTTTCTAAGTGAGGAAAACAAAGGAAGAACATTGTAAGCAATGAAAGCAGGGTCCTTACACCTAATGAAAGCAGGGTCCATACACCTAATGAAAGCAGGGTCCATACACCTAATGAAAGCAGGGTCCATACACCTAATGAAAGCAGGGTCCATACACCTAATGAAAGCAGGGTCCATACACCTAATGCAGTCCATCATTCAGGACAAACTTTCCAACAATTAGTTTGAAAATGCAGTGGATTACAAACACAGTTGCTAAAAGTTAAAGGTCAAAGGTTAAAGGTATCAGAGAATGATGACCACAAGGGTGAACGGTAAAGTTGTCCAAGGCACATTATAGCCATGAAGGCCACCAAGTAGACAGTCACTCAGGTTTAGGTCTTGGGTGAAGAAAAAACAAAAAACAAACTTTGCCGCCTTAAGCGGGGTCGATCCTGGGATGACTGACACTAGACTCCAAGACGCTCTGCACTTCACCAACCAGCCGTTGATAACAGTGTGGAAAGTTATAGAATGTGAATTATACAAAACAAACCAACATCAGAATGTCACTGTGAGAGAGTAATAGACAATTTATGGGTAATCCCCAATTGACCAATTGCGACTGTTGGGCAATAAGGATTTTGGTTTTGATTATCGATATTAAACAAAATTAACTGTTGAAATATGTTTGTAGAACATATACATACATCAAATAATTATGCAGTAAGTTATATATCCATCGTAATAATTATGCAGTAAGCTATATATCCATCATAATAATTATGCAGTAAGCTATATATCCATCATAATAATTATGCAGTAAGCTATATATCCATCATAATAATTATGCAGTAAGCTATATATCCATCATAATAATTATGCAGTAAGCTATATATCCATCATAATAATTATGCAGTAAGCTATATATCCATCATAATAATTATGCAGTAAGCTATATATCCATCATAATAATTATGCAGTAAGCTATATATCCATCATAATAATTATGCAGTAAGCTATATATCCATCATAATAATATGCAGTAAGCTATATATCCATCGTAATAATTATGCAGTAAGCTATATATCCATCATAATAATTATGCAGTAAGCTATATATCCATCATAATAATTATGCAGTAAGCTATATATCCATCGTAATAATTATGCAGTAAGCTATATATCCATCATAATAATTATGCAGTAAGTAAGCTTATATCCATCATAATAATTATGCAGTAAGCTATATATCCATCATAATAATTATGCAGTAAGCTATATATCCATCATAATAATTATGCAGTAAGCTATATATCCATCATAATAATTATGCAGTAAGCTATATATCCATCATAATAATTATGCAGTAAGCTATATATCCATCATAAATAATTATGCAGTAAGCTATTATATCCATCATAATAATTATGCAGTAAGCTATATATCCATCATAATAATTATGCAGTAAGCTATATATCCATCATAATAATTATGCAGTAAGCTATATATCCATCATAATAATTATGCAGTAAGCTATATATCCATCATAATAATTATGCAGTAAGCTATATATCCATCGTAATAATTATGCAGTAAGCTATATAACCATCGTAATAATTATGCAGTAAGCTATATATCCATCATAATAATTATGCAGTAAGCTATATATCCATCGTAATAATTATGCAGTAAGCTATATAACCATCGTAATATGTATGCAGTAGGCTATATATCCATCGTAATAATTATGCAGTAAGCTATAATCCATCGTAATAATTATGCAGTAAGCTATATATCCATCGTAATAATTATGCAGTAAGCTATATATCCATCATAATAATTATGCAGTAAGCTATATATCCATCATAATAATTATGCAGTAAGCTATATATCCATCGTAATAATTATGCAGTAAGCTATATATCCATCATAATAATTATGCAGTAAGCTATATATCCATCGTAATAATTATGCAGTAAGCTATATATCCATCATAATAATTATGCAGTAAGCTATATATCCATCATAATAATTATGCAGTAAGCTATATATCCATCATAATAATTATGCAGTAAGCTATATATCCATCATAATAATTATGCAGTAAGCTATATATCCATCGTAATAGTTATGCAGTAAGCTATATATCCATCGTAATAATTATGCAGTAAGCTATATATCCATCATAATAATTATGCAGTAAGCTATATATCCATCGTAATAATTACACAGTAAGCTATATATCCATCGTAATCTCCATTTTGTTCTTGTAATTTTAGAAGTTTACAGCTCCAACTTTCGTATAGCCTAAAGATCAGTGGTGAATTGCAACCTAGCAGTTATGTAGGAGTTTCTTGTTTCAGTATAACTTTGCCACCTTAAGTTACCATAAGGAAGGGTATGTGGATTTCAACGGGTTAATTGAAATAGTGTTTACTATTAAACTATCAACTATCGTTGAATAACTAAGTGAAATAGATACAATTTTCTGTCGAATGAGCCATTGAACACAAAAATCTTATAAACGAAATAAATAAAATGTGATTTGAAGAAAAGGAATCATATGTTAAACTATAGTGTTGTTGATAATAATATAGTGGACTGTCTTGTCTGGAGCGGTGTGAACTATAGTGTTGTTGATAATAATATAGTGGACTGTCTTGCCTGGAGCGGTGTGAACTATAGTGTTGTTGATAATAATATAGTGGACTGTCTTGCCTGGAGCGGTGTGAACTATAGTGTTGTTGATAATAATATAGTGGACTGTCTTGTCTGGAGCGGTGTGAACTATAGTGTTGTTGATAATAATATAGTGGACTGTCTTGCCTGGAGCGGTGTGAACTATAGTGTTGTTGATAATAATATAGTGGACTGTCTTGTCTGGAGCGGTGTGAACTATAGTGTTGTTGATAATAATATAGTGGACTGTCTTGTCTGGAGCGGTGTGAACTATAGTGTTGTTGATAATAATATAGTGGACTGTCTTGTCTGGAGCGGTGTGAACTATAGTGTTGTTGATAATAATATAGTGGACTGTCTTGTCTGGAGCGGTGTGAACTATCGTGTTGTTGATAATAATATAGTGGACTGTCTTGCCTGGAGCGGTGTGAACTATAGTGTTGTTGATAATAATATAGTGGACTGTCTTGCCTGGAGCGGTGTGAACTATAGTGTTGTTGATAATAATATAGTGGACTGTCTTGCCTGGAGCGGTGTGAACTATAGTGTTGTTGATAATAATATAGTGGACTGTCTTGTCTGGAGCGGTGTGAACTATAGTGTTGTTGATAATATATAGTGGACTGTCTTGCCTGGAGCGGTGTGAACTATAGTGTTGTTGATAATAATATAGTGGACTGTCTTGTCTGGAGCGGTGTGAACTATAGTGTTGTTGATAATAATATAGTGGACTGTCTTGTCTGGAGCGGTGTGAACTATAGTGTTGTTGATAATAATATAGTGGACTGTCTTGTCTGGAGCGGTGTGAACTATAGTGTTGTTGATAATAATATAGTGGACTGTCTTGCCTGGAGCGGTGTGAACTATAGTGTTGTTGATAATAATATAGTGGACTGTCTTGCCTGGAGCGGTGTGAACTATAGTGTTGTTGATAATAATATAGTGGACTGTCTTGTCTGGAGCGGTGTGAACTATAGTGTTGTTGATAATAATATAGTGGACTGTCTTGCCTGGAGCGGTGTGAACTATAGTGTTGTTGATAATAATATAGTGGACTGTTTTGTCTGGAGCGGTGTGAACTATAGTGTTGTTGATAATAATATAGTGGACTGTCTTGTCTGGAGCGGTGTGAACTCCATAGCCCGAGTCCTGCGTTCAAACCCGGCCTATATTATTAGTATTTTAGTATTAGGATTTATATTATTATTATCGTTATTATTATTATTATTATTATTATTATTATTATTAGTAGTAGTAGTAGGTAGTAGTAGTAGTAGTATTAAATCCCTGGAATAATAATAGCAATAATAATAATTTTTATCTATCTGAGTATATGGATAGATAGATCATCATCATTATTATTATTATTATTATTATTATTATTATTATTATTATTAGTTTTATTATTGTTATTGAATCCCTGGTGTTTTTCCTTCAAGAAAACCCTATATAACTGGATGTAACCCCTTCTGTATCAGCGACGTAATATTAATTCTTATTCTAGCTTTATTGAGACGATTCTGTGCGGTTTAATCCCCTCACCACCATTACGTAATCCTCATCATATTTTGGTTACAATTAGACGGATTTCTTTAGTTTGTAATCTACCTATCCGACTCCAATGGGTAAATACAATCTCAATAAACCCTCTTAGTAACATAGGTCTTTCTTAAACTGCTTAAAATCATCTAATTTTAGCCAGAATCAAAGGTAACAAGGAGTCATGGGGCTGAAGGGGTTAACACTTTCACGCTTTTGACGCGATTTTTAGCCTATTGGGGATACTTTAAAGCCTTTGTTAACATCAGGGGTATTTAGAAACCTTTAGTTTAGTTACTTCAACCTCTGCAGTTGTCTTTGAGTTAGCTGTGGGCAGAAAACTAATTTTGGAGAGGTATGAGAACCACGAGTGCTACGTAGCTCGTTCTGGTCTCATTTTGAAGCTTTTAGTGCCTAGTTTTTTGCTGAATACATTTCTTTTCATGCAGATACTTTATTTATCATTCAGGAGGGCCTGAATATGCCCAAATAAGCCCAAAACCCCCCACTAGACAAGGGTTAAAAGAGTTGACAATCTCCATGGCCTGACCATTCAGCTTCACCTCACACTCTGTGACTTCACCCCTTTCGAAGACCATAACCTTGCTCTTCCCTGCATTTACCTTCAAATTCTGTTTTTCGCACACTGTTCCAAACTCATTTACCAGACCCTGCAACTCCCATTCATTATCACTCATCAGAACTGTATCATCCGCAAACAGCAGTATAGGTAGCTTCCACTCAATTCCCTCCCTTTTCAGCAATACACCAACATCCACTGCTCTTGATAGTATTTCTTTCACGAAATCATCCATATATACAGTAAACAACCACGGGGACATCCCAAACCCCTGTTTCATCCAACTTTCAGGTCAAAGAACTCGCTCTGCTCACTCTCCACACGTACTGCCGCCTTTGCACCCTCATACCATGCTCTTCACTGCTTTCAGCAACTTGCCATCTACTCCGTATATTCTAAGTACTTTCCACAAACCTTCTCTATCCACTCTGTCATAGGCCTTCTCCAAGTCCATAAAGGCAACATACACCTTTTGTTTCTTCTCCATATATTCTCCACAACACAATTCAGGGTAAAAGTCTGACCTACACATCCTCTTCCCTTCCTAAAACCTCCCTGCTCGTCGCCTATCCATTTCTCCATTCTCACTCTCACTCTCTCAATCACTACCCTACTGTATACCTTCTCTACTACGCTTAGAAGACATATTCCTCGGTGGTTACCACACACTCCTCTTTCCCCTTTGCCCTTATATAGGGGAACTATTATGCCAGTCTTCCAGTCATTGGGTGCACTCCCCTTCTCCCATGCTAGTTTGCACATTATCCATACCCATTCGATCACTATCTCACCACCATACCTCAACATTTCCCCACACACTCCGTCTGTTCCTGGTGCTGTCCCCAACTTCACTCTTTTCATGGCTTCCCACACTTATTACCTCCTGATCCCAACCTCCTCCTCCACTACTTCTCTTCTTCTCCCTCCCATACCATATCCAGCTATGTTTGCTGGCTCTTCATTCCTTACATTTAGCAACTCATTGAAGTACTCCCTCCATCTTTCGACTCTCTCTTGCTTCTCGGCTAGCATTCTCCCATTCTTATCTTTCACACCCTTACTGTTTCCCTTGCTACCTTATATATATATACATACAATAAAATAAGATAAAACATAAAAACAAAACCCCTTTTCGAGATTAATGTTTACTATTTCAGTATAAAAAATGCCTTTCTCCTAAATTGCAGGCTAGCTATTGTTCTCCAGGAAAAAAGCAAGCAACATGGCTAAATTTACATGAGGGAGAAGGGGGTCCAGAACCCCCCCCCCCCTCCCCCCCCTTTCCACTTAAATGTCTGATGTGTACCCTGCTTCTCAATTTTAGTACTGTATTTTTATCGTACTTTCACAATACAAAAAGTCTTTATGGTAATGTAATACAATAGCGATGCCCTATATTTTTTTCCTTCATATATTTATCTTTATATACAGTATATCACCCTCTTCTCTCTGCCATTGTTATTCTTTTACTTAGGGGGAGATGGGCGTATATATTTTACTTGGGGGAAGATGGGCGTATATATTTTACTTAGGGGAAGATGGGCGTATATATTTTACTTAGGGGAAGATGGGCGTATATATTTTACTTAGGGGAAGATGGGCGTATATATTTGCTCATATACGTTTTTTTTTTTTTTTCCTCGCTAGACCTCCATCAAACTTTAAAAAAAAAAACGAAAAGTCTTAATACAAAATGGTGCGACAGGTCTTCAAATCGCCAAACTAAAAGGCGAGACGTCTTATAATCTGAAAACTAATGTGGCTAAACACGAGGAAGAAGGTGGACCAGAAAAAACAACCCATCTCCCCTTAACCCTCTGAAGATACGATGAAGCACTTATTTTCTAGTTTATGTGTGTGTGTGTGTGTGTCAGTGATTGTATTGTGCGTGCGAGTATGAGAGAGAGATACTGTATATAGAGAAAGAGAGTGTGTGTGATCAGGAGAGCGAGCGAGGGAGAGAGAGAGAGGAAGCTAGTGTGTGTGTGATAAGGAGAGCAAGTGAGAGAAATAGAGCGAGAGACAGAGAGAGAGAGAGAAAAAAAGCGAGTTCAGATGCATGATTGGCTAGGGGGGTGCCTGAGACAAAAATCCAACTTCCTTTTAACCCTTTCACTGCGGGTGACGTTCTGGAATTTGTTGGCAAGTTACAGCAATTTCCAGGCTTTAAAAGCCTGTAAAAACCGTAAAAATTGAGTGTCAGTGGGCGGGAGCATGAGGGGCCCACCTCCGACCCTCAGAGCACCGAGCGGCTCACTGATGTTGACTGTGTCTCGCGCGAGTCTCTCTCTGTGTCTCCCAGCAGTGTAGCCAAGCGAGCGAGTGTCATTTTGAAGCTATTCTCGCCTAGTTTTCGGCAGAATACACTTCATTTAATGCAGATGCTTGATTTATCATTCAGGAGTGCCTGCATATGCCCTAAATAGCCCAAACATAGCCGCAGCCAATGGGTTAAAGTCAACATCAAGAGCTTCAGGGAAATCTAGTTACAGTCCCTTGACTTCTTGGGGTCCTTGAGGAGCGAGAGCGAGATAATTATGATGATTGCACACACACACCCTCTCTTTTTCTCTCTCCCTTTACCCCTTCGAAACAATTTTGTCAGTTCATGTTATTCCGGCTAACAAGAGACGATCTTACTTAGCTTAGTTAGGAGATCATAAATAGGTTATAATAGATGCAGAGAGAGAGAGAGAGAGAGAGAAAGAGGACGTGTGGAGGACATTAATGAGGGGAGCCAGGCAGGACCCTCTACAACTCACGAACTACTCATCATCATCATCATCATCACAAGGATACTAATGTCAGTCTTATATCATAATTAATATATCAGTCTTAGTAAATGCTTTTTTCGATAATGAATGGCCAAATATGAAACTACCATGTCTCTGTATCAAATTAATGCCAACTTTAAATAATTAACACCATATTTAAATCATTTCTCGATAATTAATAGCCAAATATGAAACTACCATGTCTCTGTATTTAATTAATGCCAAGTTTATATAATTAACGCCATATTTCACTACAAAATCATCAAAATTACTGCAGAAATGTTGATGGCAACTTTGTAAATTATCCTCAGCTGGAATGATACCGACTGTAATTCATCGTCACCACATCATCGTCACCCTCACCACATCATAGTCACCCTCACCAGGGAAGGTGAAGGTGTGTCTGAAGGAAGAAGTTGAATTCATCAACCTCTGGGACAACTTCTACAACCAGCCTACTCTGTTCCGCAAGGATGGCACTCATCTAAACCCTGTGGGTTCAGCACGCATGGGTCGTCTCCTACACGAAGCAGTCCGCAGCCATGGATCAAAAAACGCCATCCGAGAAGAAGCAGCAGTGACATAAATCATCCAACGCCAAGGAAAAACGGAGGCAACCGAAGACCACCAGCGATAAGGACCGAAGACAGTGAGGACCGAGGACAGCCATGAACATAAATGTAGATCCGACAAGAACCAAAAATATTATTAAAGAGCGTTCCGTGAGTTCTAAAATAACAAATTTAAAGGTTTTCTATGCAAACGCTCGTAGCATACGCAATAAATTTTCAGATTAGAGGAGCTAGTGTTTACAGAAAATTATGATGTGATTGGCATAACAGAATCTTGGCTCAATACAGAAGATAGAGACTTTTTAGCAGAGTATTCACTTCCCGGTTATGTAATGTTTGAGAAAAGCCGAATAAATCGAAATGGAGGTGGTGTTTTACTTTATATCAAAGAAAGTCTTAACCCTACCCTCTTGTCAAAACCTCAAATTGTGAACGTCGACGCATCTTTTGTGCTAATAAAGAATAATAAAGGTACAAAAATAATACTTGCATTAATATACAGACCTCCAGCTCAATCAGTGCAAACTGACCGAGAAATTAACGAACAAATTGCAGATGTAAGTAACTCACAAGATACCGTAATTTTTGGCGACTTTAATATACCTGTGACCAAGTGGGGCGATACTCTTACTTCGCACTCTGGACATGACTTGTATACGAACTTGCAAGAGAGTTCGCTTTATCAATTTGTTCGAACGCCAACCCGTGGTAATAACGTTCTTGACATTGTACTTGCAACAAAAGAAGAATTAATAGAGAATTTGAATGTTGGTGATGAATTCAGTAACAGCGACCATCGTACGATAACTTTCACTTTAAAGTTTACTAGTAACGAACCAAATAGTAGCATCGAAAAAGTCCCTAATTTCAAGAAAGCAAACTTCCATAAACTTAGAGCTATGTTTAAAGAAACTGACTGGAGCTTTTTAATTCACAATAACGACATAAATACATCTTGGAAGTTATTCGAAGCCACTTACCTAAAAGCAGTGCACGACTGCATACCATCGAAAATACGGCGTCCAGGCCATAATAAGAAGCCCAAATGGTGGAATAAAGATATTTCAAACTGCCTGCTTGCTAAAAAATGTGCTAATGATAGATTAAAATCCTCACAAAATGACGAAGAACGGCTGAAATTTGTAGAGCTACGACGCAAAGCCAAAAAGTTAATTAAGCAAAGTAAAAAGACCTTAGAGTTACATATTGCGAATCAAAGTAAAACAAACCCGAAAGAATTCTATAGTTATATCAGAAAGAAAAAAGTAGTTACTTCAACTGTTGGTCCGTTAGTCGATGAAAATGGAGAATACACCAAAGACGAAGTACAAATGAGTAATGCCCTCAATACCTTCTTTGCATCAGTTTTTACAACAGAAGACCTCAGTGATATCCCTACACCATTGCCGATTCAGATTGATAATTCAGATGTTCTAAGCAATATCACCGTTACAGAGAGAGAAGTATTGAATTGTTTAGATAATCTCAAGGTAAATAAAACGCCTGGACCTGATACAATCTCGCCTAGAGTTCTAAAGGAAGCTAAGGATGAGCGCTCCAAACCACTGACATTACTATTCAATAAATCCTTGCAGTCTGGAACTATGCCCGATCAGTGGAAGCTAGCCAACGTAACACCGATATTCAAAAAAGGCAGCAAATCCCTATCCAGTAACTATCGTCCACTTAGCTTAACCTCAGTTGTATGTAAAATGCTAGAAACGGTCATACGAGACAGACTCGTAAATCACTTAGAGGAAAATAACATACTTAAAGATACTCAACACGGCTTTCGTAAAAAACGTTCCTGTTTAACAAACCTCTTAGACTTCTTCCACGATATCCTCAGCCTCTACGATGAGAGTAAAGCTGTAGATATTATATACCTTGATTTTCAAAAGGCCTTTGACAAAGTTCCCCACAAACGTTTACTGCTAAAACTAAAAGCGCATGGAATACAAGACGGTGTGTTGAAATGGATAGAAAATTGGCTCAGCGACAGAAAGCAAAGAGTAGTCATAAACGGTAAGGCATCTAAATGGACCAATGTAAGTAGCGGGGTACCCCAGGGATCGGTACTAGGACCAATTCTCTTTCTAATTTACATCAACGACATAGATGAGGGTCTCACCAGTACAATCTCAAAATTTGCTGACGATACAAAATTGCAAATAGCGTACTCTCAAAAGAACAAGTTGACGATATGCAACACAATCTAGATAAATTGTCATGTTGGGCCCAAATTTGGCAAATGAGTTTCAATGCGGATAAATGTAAAGTACTACATATCGGATACCTAAATGAGAAAGCAAACTATTCGATGAATGGCACTCAGCTTAAGAATGTAAACAGAGAAACCGATCTGGGAGTAACAATATCGAGTAACCTAAAACCGAGTCAACAATGTTCAGAAGTTGTTAAGAAGGCAAACAAAATAATTGGCTTGATAGGCAGGTCATTTGAGCATAAATCCAAAGAAGTTATCCTAACCTTTTACAATTCCTTAGTCCGCCCTCTTCTGGAATACTGCGTTCAATCCTGGTGCCCTTATTACCAAAAAGATATAAACAAGCTAGAACGAGTTCAACGTAGAGTTACCAAAATGATACCTAGCCTAAAGAACAAACCATACGAAGGGCGTCTTAGAGAATTAAATCTATTTCCTTTAACCCAGCGCAGATTAAGAGGTGACTTAATTCAAGTGTTCAAAATCATCAAAGGCATCGACAATATGAACTGTAGTAAGTACTTCACTATCGACCAATCTAATTACACGCGGGGAAACGGTTGCAAAATTATTGGTAAATCTTTTAACTCACACGAATCTAAGAATTTCTTCTTCAATCGAGTTGTCAACTTGTGGAATGGGCTTCCCCGAAACGTTATAGACTGCATCACCGTTGATTCATTTAAACTCCGCCTAGACATATATCTCGCATCAAACCCGCGACTGACTGCGTTTGTAAATGAATAACTTTATTTTATCCCCCCCTCAGTTACTAACCCATCTGTCCCCTACTAACTTCCTAATCCTGCAACGGACATTAGTTCCAGGGCAGTAATTCCCTTTCCAATGTTCCCTTACCCACTCTAAACCACTGTTTGGACACTTGATCCTCAGTGTTTTGGAGGACAAGCAACCTAGAAGGGTCACTAGATCTGTTGTTGCTTGATTTCCTTTGTACTCCTTTGTACCACATCATCGTCACCCTCACCACATCATCGTCACCCTCACCACATCATCGTCACCCTCACCACATCATCGTCACCCTCACCACATCATCGTCACCCTCACCACATCATCGTATTTATGGGGAGATGGGTCGGTTTTCTGGTCCCCCTTCTTCCCCATGTTTAGCCCCATTGGTTTTCAGATTATAAGACCTTTTACCATTTTTGTTTGTCAATATTAAGAGTGTTCTTGTTATTTAGGTGTCGATTGTTTCCTGACGAGCGATAGCGAGCCTGTAATTTAAGAGAAATCGGCCTTCGGATGGGACATTTTTCTATCGAAAAATTTACAAATTTATCTTGAAGGAGGGTCTGGAGCGGGTGTTCTTTAAGCTTGATGGTGGTCTAGGGAGGAAACTAATAAACTTTGTTATTTACCGTCAGCAGGAATGAACCCGACTGTAATAATTCATCATCACCATCACCAGATGGTGGATGGGATTCGTTAGCCTTGGTAGGCACCTCATCTAGGGAAGACAACCTTATACAAATCCGGGTGGATGGGACTCGTCAGCCTTGGTTGGCAACCTGTCTAGGGGAGTAAACCTGATACAAATCCGTACTGCTTACCTAAGGGTAAGGCAGGTTAGTGGATGGATTAGCCGAACACCACTGTAGAAAAATAGTGCTAACAAGATACACAGAGGGCCTCGGAGTCGGACGGATCCTAAATTGAGTGGTCAATCCTGTAAGTCCTTCACTAAACTGGCTCGGGTTGTCCCTCTCACAGGGAATGGGTCCGCTTGTGGGCATTCTGTGTATGGCCACCCTCGTAAGGGGAGTGAGGCGTCCGGCAATAGATAGATAGATAGATAGTAGATACAATGCGCCTTTTATAGGTTTTTTTTTTTTTTTTTTTTTTTAAGAGACAATGAATGGAGGAAGGAAAAACACAGATAAAACAAAAAGGTCCATGTGCCTAAAGGCATCCTCCATTCATAAAATGTTTGTAACAACTGGATTTAAACATTTGTTGATTGTAAGTTTGTGGAAAGCAATTCGAGGGAAGTGAATTCCAAAGAGTAGTAGCTCTGGGGATAAATGAATTCTGATAAGCAGAAGTTCTGCATTGTGGAGGAGAAAGTGTAAATTCATGGGCGCTCTCAGCTGCCCTAGTTCTACGGGGAAAGATGTGGAGAGGCGGCACAATTGAAGCAAGTTCCTCGGAACAATTGCTGTGAAAATATCTGTAGAATAATGCAAGGGATGCAACGTTTCTTCGTATGGCTAATGTAGGAAGGTCCTGTGTGATTGCAGGGTTATTGATTAATCTAATAGCTTTATTTTGAATTTTGTCCAACTGCCTCAATGCAACCACTCCACTTCCACCCCACAGAGGTGAACAGTAATCCATCTGAGAGCGCACATGACTTTTATATATTACGGCCAACTGCTCGTCAGTGAAGAATTCTCGAACTCTGTACAGGAGTCCCAGTTTTTTAGAGGCATTCTTAGCAATGCTTCTAACATAATGTGTCCAGCTCAAGTTAGTAGTTAATGTTACACCGAGAATGTCAATACTAGGGGAAGTGGGAATATTTACATCATTAAAAAATATATGGGAGTCAGTGAGATTCTGTCGGTTAGAAAATTGAATGTACTTGGTTTTCTGTGCATTAAAGGAAACTAGATTCTCTTGTCCCCATTCATTAATTCTAGAAAGGTCCTGGTTCAGAGAAATTGCAGTGTTTATTTTTGAATTTATAAGATCGGGTTGGGTGAAAGAATTGGTAAATGTGAAGGAACTGTGGAGTGTTGAGTCATCTGCGTAGGAATGTATTGGATTATGAGTGGTAGATATGAGATCATTGATATGAATGAGGAACAGAGTTGGGGCCAAAACTGATCCCTGGGGAACACCAGCATTTATTGAGTGAAATTGAGAATAAAGGCCATCTACCATTACACGTATTTTTCTGTTATGAAGATAAGAAGAAATTAGTGGAACTAATGATGCAAGGCCGTAGTGTGACATCTTCGACAATAAGGATTGATGCCAGACTCTATCAAATGCCTTTGATATATCCAGTGCTATTGTATGTGTTTCACCATGTTGGTCTGTAGCTTGGTTGATTTGATGCGTAAGAAGGCAAAGAATGTCTGCAGTTGATCGACATCGTCTAAAACCATATTGCCTATCACTGATTAATTTATTATTCTCCAGATGCTTAATTATGTGATTATTTAATATAATTTCAAAAACTTTGCCAAGAGTGGAAGTTATAGCTATTGGTCTGTAGTTTGATGGATCTGAAGAGGCACCTTTTTTAGGAACTGGATGGATGTTTGCTTCTTTCCAGGGTACTGGGAAGCATGAGGTATGAGTACACAGACGGAAAAATTTTGCCAATACAGGAGCGAGCACCAAGGAGCAATTCTTAAGTACTATTGGAGGAATTTCATCTGGACCAGGAGCCTTATCTACTGAGAGATTCTGAAAAATAGTTTTGACATGTCTGGTGTGGATCTTAAGTGAGGGAATTTCAGGTGAATTAAAATTAAGTACAGGGACATCTTGATTTATGTCATCTAAGGTTGAGTTGGTGGAGAAAATATCTGCAAGAAGGTTAGCTTTACCTCGTGGGTCACTTACAAGATTGCCAGTCGGAGATTTTAATGGTGGAATGGATGAAGCAGTAGTGAAGTTGGATTTGAATGAGTTAAGAGTAGACCAAAATATTTTGTTATCATTTGGATTATTTAGAAGTTTATTTGCCTGCTTATGGAGAAAGTTTGATTTAGTTAGGTTTAATACAGTTTTGGCATGATTTCTGATGTTTCTAAAGTAATTAAAGGCTTCATGTGTTTTTGATCTTGTGTATGCATTGTAGGCTATTGCTTTTTGTTCAGTTACTCTAGCACAATTATGGTCAAACCATTTAGGTGAATTAGATCTTTTACTGTACTTTTGATGAGGAATAAAAGTTTCCATTCCAATTTTTACAAAATCTTGTATGTGGCTCAAGGTGGAGTGTGCATCATTAGAAAAGAAAGAGGTCCAGGGAATATCAATAAAGAAACCTTGAAGACCCTCCCAGTCTGCCCTATCGTAATGCCATTTAGTCACCAAAACAGGTTCAGAGTGGGAAGGTGTGGTAGGTGATAGACAGGTGGCCTGTATCAGACAGTGATCAGAAGATCCAAGTGGGGACCTCACTGTAACATCATAATTTTCTGAATTGGTTGTTAAAAATAAGTCGAGTAGGTGGGAATTATGATTAGGATTATCTGGTACACGGGTGGGTTGGTTGACTAGTTGAATGAGATTAAATGAGTCTGCAAATAGCTCACATTCAAGACCAGCATCATCAGTCCTGGCTGAATGAGTGAGCCATTCAACATTATGGACATTAAAATCACCCAACACAGTGATTTCAGAAGAAGCATTTAAGTTGAGGACACTGAGTTGTGAGGACAGAGAATCAAAAAGACTTTGCTCTGGAGGAGTATTTGGGGAACGGTAGATGCAACATATGTATTTAAATTTACCAGCAGAAATTAATTTGTAATATAGAATAATCAAATAGGGACAATTGAAACTAGTAACCTCCTCCAGGGCAATTTCAGATTTTGCGAAGCAACATACACCACCTTTAGGTCTGAAATTTTGGAGCAGTTGATAACCTGGAAAATTAAATCTAGATGTGTCAGATGTGGATGTTACTTGAGTCTCTGTCAAAAAAAGGAGAGTAGGGGATTCTGCTTGAAGAAATTGGTGTACAGAATTGATGTTAGAGTGAAGTCCCCTTATAATACTAAAGAAATAGCTGTACTGACAAGCAGCTTTGGGACGTTGCAATGCTCTTGACACAGTCGCATGATGACGACCGGGAGGGCCCTGTGTCAATAACCCAACCCTGCCGGGGTGGATATCCGAGGGACCACCAGGTTTGCTCTTAACAATTGTACTGCCATATTTAAGGTAAGTGTATGGTGTTACATGTATGGTATGTAGTGGGAAGAGTAGTATTTTATGGATAGAGGATAGCGATGTAGGGCAATGTCGTGAAGTTGGATGTGTATGTTATATAAAGAGGGTTTTCCTGATACCCCTGATGTGTGAGGCAGAAAGATATGTATCCAGCTACCAAGGCCTGGGAGAGAAAATGGAATTCAGGCTATTCCCTGAGTCTCCCGAAACCTTGGCGGTAGTACTTCCCTGGGCGGGGCTGCCTACCCCTACTACCTGCAATTATTATTAAAAGATTTTCTTCAGATTAGGAGGGGTATATGGAAGTCAGAGGGTTGATTGAGACGGACTTTTACTCATTAAATTCCCATAGATCCTTCTTAAGGGGGGCCACCGGCTTTTTTTATCTTTCTATCCTTTTCTCTCTTTCCCTGGCTTGTATCCATTCGGCCCCATTCAGGAAACTGGTTTCCTACGTTTATCCCCATCCAGGTGTCGATTTCTTCCTGGCGAGCGATAGCGAGCCAGCATTGTATGGAGAAATCCGGCTTCGCCGGAGAAATTTTTCTATCGAAACATGTACAAACTTAGCTTGCTGTCAAAACGGAAAAAATATATATGCTGGCTCACTACCGCTCGCCAAGAAAATATTGACACCTCGATGGGGCAAACGTCTTAAAACAGTAGGCTGAATGGGGCCGAATGGATACAAGCCAAAGAAAGAGGGACAGAAAGAGAAAAAAAGCGAGGTGGGCTACCTTAAAATGCATAAAATCGCACCGTAGCCCCTCCACCGTGAGCGAGTGGTTACGGTGCCCAACTCTCCCAAATTTACCTGGAGTGAGTGGGTTCGAATCCTGGTCAGGAAACCTCTCTCCCAACTACCACTATATTCATGAGCACCACCCCGATCTTCAGTACCACAACTACCAGCACCCCTATACTCAATACCACCACCTATAACCATTACCACCACAACTACCACTATATCAATAACACCACCAAGACTACCACTATACTAACTACCACCACAACGACCACAACTACCACCACCGAAACGACTATAACTATCACAACTATCATTATCCTCACTACCGTACCACAACAACCACTATCACCAAACCAACTATAACTATCACAACTATCATTATCCTCACTACCGTACCACACCAACCACTATCACCAAACCAACTAACTATCACAACGTCATTATCCTCACTACCGTACCACAACACCACTATCACCAACCAACTATAACTATCACAACTATCATTATCCTCACTACCGTACCACAACAACCACTATCACCAAACCAACTATAACTATCACAACTATCATTATCTTCACTACCGTACCACACCAACTACTATCACCAAACCAAATATAACTATCACAACTATCATTATCCTCACTACCGTACCACAACAACCACTATCACCAAACCAACTATAACACACAACTATCTATCCTCACTACCGACCACAACAACCACTATCACCAAACCACTATACCTATCACAACTATCATTATCCTCACTACCATACCACAACAACCACTATCACCCAAACACTATACTACACAAACATTATCCTCACTACCGAACACAACAATCACTATCACCAACCAACTATAACTATCACAACTATCATTATCCTCACTACCGTACCACAACACCACTATCACCAAACCAACAGATAACTATCCACAACTATCATTAGCCTCATTACCGTACCACAACACCACTATCACCAACCAACTATAACTATCACAACTATCATTATCCTCACTACCGTACCACAACAACCACTATCACCAAACCGAATATTACTATCACAACTATCATTATCCTCACTACCGTACCACAACAACCACTATCACCAAACCAACAATAACTATCACAACTATCATTATCCTCACTACCGTACCACATCAACCACTATCACCAAACCAACTATAACTATCACAACTATCATTATCCTCACTACCGTACCACAACAACCACTATCACCAAACCAACTATAACTGCCACTACTATCATTATGCTCACTACCGTACCACAACAACCACTATCACCAAACCAACTATACACAAACTATCATTATCCTCACTACCGTACCACACAATCACTATCACCAAACCAACTATAACTATCACAACTATCATTATCCTCACTACCGTACCACAACAACCTATCAACCAAACCAACTAGAACTATCACAACTATCATTTTCCTCACTACTATCACCAAACCAACTATAACTATCACAACTATCATTATCCTCACTACCGTACCACAACACCACTATCACCAAACCAACTATAACTATCACACTATCATTTCCTCACTACACCACCACAACCACTATCACCAAACCAACTATAACTATCACAAATATCATTATCCTCACTACCGTACTACAACAACCACTATCACCAAACCAACTATACTATCACAACTATCATATCCTCACTACCGTACCACACAACCACTATCACCAAACAACTATAACTATCACATCTATCATTATCCTCACTACCGTACCACAACAACCACACCAAAACCAACTAACTATCACAACTATCATTATCCTCACTACCGTACCACAACAACCACTATCACCAAACCAACTAGACTATCACAACTAAATTACTCACTACCGTACCACAACAACCACTATCACCAAACCAACTATAAACTATCACAACTAGTATCCACTACCGTACACAACAACCACTACACCAAACCACTATAACTATCACAACTATCATTATCCTCACACCGTACCCACAACAACCACTATCACCAAAACACTATAACTACAACTATCATTATCCTCACTACCGTACCCACAACACTATCACCAAACAACTATAACTATCACAACTATCATTATCCTCACTACCGTACCACAACAACCACTATCACCAAACCAACTATAACTATCACAACTATCATTATCCTCACTACCGTACCACAACAACCACTATCACCAAACCAACAACTATCACAACTATCATTATCCTCACTACCGTACCACAACAACCACTATCACCAAACCAACTATAACTATCACAACTATCATTATCCTCACTACCGTACCACAACAACCACTATCACCAAACCAACTATACCTATCACAACTATCATTATCCTCACTACCGTACCACAACAACCACTATCACCAAACCAACTATAACCCAACTATCATTATCCTCAATACCGTATCACAACAACCACTATTAACAAAACAACTATAACTCACAAACTATCATCCTCACTACCGTAACACAACAACCCCTATCACCAAACCAACTATAACTACCACAACTATCATTATCCTCACTACCGTACCACAACAACCACTATCACCAAACCAACTATAACTATCATTATCCTCACTACCGTACCATAACAACCACTATCAGCAAACCAACTATAACTATCACAATTATCATTATCCTCACTTCCGTACCACAACAACCATTATCACCAAACCAACTATAACTACCACAACTATCATTATCCTCACTACCGTACCACAACAACCACTATCACCAAACCAACTATAACTACCACAACTATCATTTTCCTCACTACCGTACTGTAACAACCACTATCACCAAACCAACTATAACTACCACAACTATCATTATCCTCACTACCGTACCACAACCACTATCACCAAACCATTTATAACAATCACGACTATAATTATCCTCACTACCGTACCACAACAACCACTATCACCACACCAACTATAACTATCACAACTATCATTATCCTCACTACCGTACCACAACAACCACTATCACCAAACCAACTATAACTACCACAACTATCATTATCCTCACTACCGTAACACAACAACCACTATCACCAAACCAACTATAACTACCACAACTATCATTATCCTCACTACCGTACCACAACAACCACTATCACCAAACCAACTATAACTATCATTATCCTCACTACCGTACCACAACAACCACTATCACCAAACCAACTATAACTATCACAACTATCATTATCCTCACTACCGTACCACAACAACCACTATCACCAAACAACTATAACTATCACAACTATCATTATCCTCACTACCGTACCACAACAACCACTATCACCAAACCAACTATAACTATCACAACTATCATTATCCTCACTACCGTACCACAACAACCACTATCACCAAACCAACTATAACTACCACAACTATCATTATCCTCACTACCGTAGCACAACAACCACTATCACCAAACCAATTTTTTTTTTTTTTTTTATTAAAAAAAAAAATAGGTCCCACCCCTTTCCCATTCTTAAGTAAGCCATTTTAGATTTACAGAAGAGTGACCATTACTTGCATTACTGCATGTCCACAAACATTTCAACATTTCCGTAATGTAAGCATGTTTCCTTCTATATATTTTTATTTTTATTTTTTTGTATTAAGGTGACAGTTACAAAGTGGTGTACAATCTATCTTATTCTAGTTACATTGTAGTTTATCATATTGTACCAGTACCTCCCTACAATCAACCTAGCCAATTCGTCCCTCCGCCACGACCATTTCAAAGTCCAACTCTCACCCTTGTCCTCAAACCAACTATAACTATCACAACTATCATTATCCTCACTACCGTACCACAACAACCACTATCACCAAACCAACTATAACTATCACAACTATCATTATCCTCACTACCGTACCACAACAACCACCATCACCAAACCAACTATAACTATCACAACTATCATTATCCTCACTACCGTACCACAACAACCACTATCACCAAACCAACAACCATAACTATCATTACCCTCACTACCGTACCACAACAACCACTATCACCAAACCAACTATTACTATCACAACTATCATTATCCTCACTACCGTACCACAACAACCACTATCACCAAACCAACTATAACTATCACAACTATCATTATCCTCACTACCGTACCACAACAACCACTATCACCAAACCAACTATAACTGCCACTACTATCATTATGCTCACTACCGTACCACAACAACCACTATCACCAAACCAACTATAACTATCACAACTATCATTATCCTCACTACCGTACCACAACAACCACTATCACCAAACCAACTATAACTATCACAACTATCATTATCCTCACTACCGTACCACAACAACCACTATCACCAAACCAACTATACCTACGACAACTATCATTATCCTCACTACCGTACCACAACAACCACTATCACCAAACCAACTATAACTACCACAACTATCATTATCCTCACTACCGTACCACAACAACCACTATCACCAAACAACTATAACTATCACAACTATCATTATCCTCACTACCGTACCACAACAACCACTATCACCAAACCAACTATAACTATCACAACTATCATTACCCTCACTACCGTACCACAACAACCACTATCACCAAACCAACTATTACTATCACAACTATCATTATCCTCACTACCGTACCACAACAACCACTATCACCAAACCAACTATAACTATCACAACTATCATTATCTTCACTACCGTACCACAACAACCACTATCACCAAACCAACTATAACTATCACAACTATCATTATCCTCACTACCGTACCACAACAACCACTATCACCAAACCAACTACTAAACTACAACTAACACTCACTACCGACACACACAACCACACGACACCAACCAACTATAACTATCACAACTATCATTATCCTCACAACCGAACAACAACAACCACTATCACCAACCCACCTATAACTATCATTATCCTCACTACCGTACCACAACAACCACTATCACCAAACCAACTATAACCACACTATCATTATCCTCACTACCACAAACACACACACCACCACCAAACCAAAAAACTATCACAACTATCATTATCCTCACCGTACCACAACAACCACTATCACCAAACCAACTATAACTATCACAACTATCATTATCCTCACTACCGTACCACAACAACCACTATCACCAAACCAACTATAACTATCACAACTATCATTATCCTCACTACCGTACCACAACAACCACTATCACCAAACCAACTATAACTATCACAACTATCATTATCCTCACTACCGTACCACAACAACCACTATCACCAAACCAACTATAACTACCACAACTAGCATTATCCTCTCTACCGTACCACAACAACCACTATCACCAAACCAACTATAACTATCACAACTATCATTATCCTCACTACCGTACCACAACAACCACTATCACCAAACCAACTATAACTATCACAACTATCATTATCCTCACTACCGTACCACAACAACCACTATCACCAAACCAACTATAACTATCACAACTATCATTATCCTCACTACCGTACCACAACAACCACTATCACCAAACCAACTAGAACTATCACAACTATCATTTTCCTCACTACTATCACCAAACCAACTATAACTATCACAACTATCATTATCCTCACTACCGTACCACAACAACCACTATCACCAAACCAACTATAACTATCACATCACTAAACCAACTATAACTATCACAACTATCATTATCCTCACTACCGTACCACAACAACCACTATCACCAAACCAACTATAACTATCACAACTATCATTATCCTCACTACCGTACCACAACAACCACTATCACCAAACCAACTATAACTATCACAACTATCATTATCCTCACTACCGTACCACAACAACCACTATCACCAAACCAACTATAACTATCACAACTATCATTATCCTCACTACCGTACCACAACAACCACTATCACCAAACCAACTATAACTATCACAACTATCATTATCCTCACTACCGTACCACAACAACCACTATCACCAAACCAACTATAACTACCACAACTATCATTATCCTCACTACCGTACCACAACAACCACTATCACCAAACCAACTATAACTACCACAACTATCATTATCCTCACTACCGTACCACAACAACCACTATCACCAAAACAACAACCATAACTACCACCACCATAACTACCACAACTACCATGATCTCCAGTACCACAACTACCACTACCACCACAACAACAACTACCAATACCACCAACAACTACCGCCACTACCACCACCAAAACCATAACTACCACCACCATAACTACCACAACTACCATGATATCCAGTACCACAACTACCACTACCACCACAACAACTACCAATACCACCAACAACTACCGCCACTACCACCACCACAACACCATAACTACCACAACTACCATGATCTCCAGTACCACAACTACCACTACCACCACAACAACAACTACCAATACCACCAACACCTACCCCTACTACCACCACCAAAACCATATCTACCACCACCATAACTATCACTAACACAACTACCACACTGTTCAGTATCACCATCTGTTGTATAGACCTCCTTCAAACCTCATTAGTCACTGGGGTAAATAAAGTGATGTGTGCTACCTCTAATGCTGGGGTCACACATTCACGTATATCGCTCCCGACAGCTACCGTCAGGCGTGCTCGCCAATTTTGTGTTCTGACGGGCGTAGTCCGGCCGTGTACGCCCGTATAGACCACGACTATTGCACTTCCCGACAGACGTACCGTGACGGGGCCAGTGTTACGTCAGACGTAATGTAGTCGTATGGAACTACGTACGTGCTTGCGACTTGCGTAAGCATGTCCCCGTTAGTCCGCCTGGGCTGCCCGATTTGCCTTAACACAGGCCACGCCCATGGCCACGCCCCCACAAGACCTGCGTAGCTGAGACCGTACGTCTTGGGAGTTTGTAGGACTTACGTGGACCGTTTCCGGACAATCGTAGGCACACCCCGTCTGTCCAAACACAGACAAAGACAGTCTTTGTCAACCACGTAGGTCTGGGTTGGAATCTGGGAACTACAAAAGGGCAGGGCTGGCCACAACGTTCCCATTCCCACTCCTGACTCGGCACCATGAAGAACATCACGGAATACATCCTGGAGGAGTTCAAGATGGTGAACTCCCTAGTCAAACCGGAGAACAGGCATAACACTCGGCTCATTCAATGGATCATTTCCTACATAGAAATGTTAGAACTGCTTGCAATAGCAAACTACATCCATGAAGATGAACAAGAGAAGAAGAAGGAAAGGAGCAAGAGGACAGTGTGGGTGTGGCCATATCTACAACAAAGGCCTGAACATGGCCATTATGAGAAGCTGATGCAAGAGTTGGCCACAGAATGTCCACAACTGTACAAAAACTTCACCCGGGTAGACAAACAACTATTTGATGAGATAGTGGAACGTGTCACCCCCCTCATTCAGAGGAAACCTACGTTCTGGCGGAACCCCATTCCTCCTTGTCTGCGGGTGGCCATCACCCTACGTTTCCTCGCTACCGGTGATTCCTATAAAAGCCTGCAATACAACTTTCGTGTTGTCCACAACACCATCAGCCAAATTGTTCCAGACACCTGCCAGGCCATCATTTCTGTCTACGGAGATCAGGAGATCAAGACGCCACAATCGCCTGCTGAATGGAAGGAGGTTGCCAGCGGCTATGAGGAACGATGGAATCTGACGCATTGTGTAGGAGCCATTGATGGCAAACACATACGGATCCGAAACCCAAACTTTGGTGGCACATATTACTTCAACTACAAGAAGTTTTTTTCCATTGTCCTGATGGCAATTGTTGACTCCAACTACAAGTTCATTTACGTCGACGTTGGTGCCGTAGGGTCAGAGTCTGATGGTCGTGGCTTTGCACACACCAGTCTGTCTAAGTTGGTTGAGAAACAGAACGCAAATCTGCCACCCGCCGAAGTAATCTCTACCGATCCCACTGGACCACCCACGGAATACTTCTTAGTAGGTGATGATGCATTCCCTCTGCGCGCCTACATGATGAAGCCCTACCCCCTACGATCCCTCACGAAACCGGAACGAATATACAACTACAGAATCAGCAGGGCCCGCCGGACGGTAGAGAACGCCTTTGGCATTCTTGCCAACCGCTTCCGGGTTTTCCACACTGCAATATCTCTAAAACCTGAACGTGTAGAGGTTGTTGTGTTGGCCTCATGCATTCTGCACAACATCCTACGAGGACGATGCCCACCCCAATCAGAGGTAGATCAAGAGGACCCACACACCCACCAACTCATACCTGCCGCCTGGAGGAGTGACCCACCTGTAGGAAACAACATCCCACCCGTGACCCACAACACTGCAACCATGCTTGCCAAGGCTCAACGCAACTACCTCAAGACCTACTTCAATTCCCCTCAAGGATCTGTGGCTTGGCAGGATGACCGGATTTAGGTGAGTTACATTTACTTTTAAATACTTCATTGAAAATTGTAAGATTTTCCCCTGTTTACTTATTATTTTGTTTTATATTTTAGTTTCATCTTACATTTAAATTATCGAGTCTTTGCTAGTTTGCTTTGTATTGTATTTTTATCTTTTAAATTGGATTTTCTCTAATGTTTTAGGTTCTTCCTTTTTTTTTTTATATTATATGTGTATAATTCCTTATTTAATTTTACATCTTTGACTTTCTTATTTCATTCAATTTTGCTATTTTGTCCATGTTACCTTTGTTTTGTACTTTATGTCTAACAGTTATATTTAATGTAAGTTGTCCGTCAAGGATTTTCATAATTAGTGTTAACCATATTATCATTATTGCGTTTAAATGAATTATTTATTTTGTATGCTCATTACTTTCATTATAGATTTGATTTGTCATCTTATTAATCAACAATTATGATAAAATATTGGAAATAGAAACACACACGTCATTACACAAATACATATATTTAAAAAAAATACAAATTAACATTTATTTATATATATACAGAGGGTATGGTTACTTCTTGGGGGTCTCCTGGGTCTCATTCAGGGGATCTATGGCAGACCCAGGCATACCTGGAATGACAGGTGCAGGTGATTGTTGTGCCGTCAGCATTTCAATGAATGTGTTGCCAAACTGCCCCAGGTCGAACGATTTGTGGCTGGGTGTGGAGGCAGTAGGCGGGACGAATTGGCGAGGGGGTGTCGCTACACGTGGCTGCACCAGCAACGACTGCAAGGCTGCAAGCTGGTGTGCAGGTAGCACGATGCCCCCAACAGCAGGCTGGGGCTGGGTCGGCAGGGTTGGAGGAGGCAGGGTGGTTGCCGGAGTGCCCTGGTACATCACTGTCGGATGCTGCTGTGCCACGGGTTGGGGTAGGGGCGCCGGAAAGCCAAAGCTCCTGTGGGCGTGGAACAAGAGGTCCGGACCAGGCCGGGCAACTCCCTCCGCATGGTCAACCTTGAACCGATCGATGGCTGCCAAGAGTTCCAACTTCAGTGTGGTGTTATAAGCTGGAGGCAGCCCCACACAGTCTTTGACCATGCCCTCCAGGGAGTAGCGCCAATACTTGTGGTCCTGGTCCTCGACCACATCGAACGCCTGACCCAGGTTCTGGCGCAGTTTCTCCGAATTTACAAGGACCTTGAACAAGGAACAAGAGAACATTAAACACACGACACATAATATTTTGATATTTGACCAAGTATTTTTTTTAACCAATGAAATTTTTTGTTATTCTGGGAACCAAATATGTTCAAAGTTATTGTTGATAGTATGGTGTGAAATCATGACATCTTTAGTATTATTATTACTTTATGTTATTCTAATAACTTTGGAAACAGAAACACTTTATCTAATAATAGCATGGAATTGCAATGGGGTGCCACCAATGAACAATGTAACTAATATTTCCTCTACTCACTTGCTCCAGGGTCCCGTGTGTTGAAGTTGAAGGGACAGCACCAGGAGGCTTCCCCTTCTTCACCTTCCGCGCAGGCTGGGCGATGGCTGGGGGTGTGTCCTCCTCCTCCTGACTGACGGCAGAGGGGTCATCCACCTCGTAGACTGGGACGGGAGGTGTTGGGGTGCAGTCAGGGACAGGAACAGCAGCAGGCTCCGGTGCTGCAGCTTGGGCAGCAGACTGTTGTGACATGAATGTATAATTAGTATCATGTACATTATTTATGAACTTTAAAATAACATTCAACATAAGCATTCATCCTTGTAACCTTTAAAATAACATGAATAAACTGGTTTGAGTTATTATGCGTTTCATTAACAAATATTTGAAGTTAACACGATAAATTGAACACAATAATAGCATCATTATAAGCAAAATAATTACGAAAACAAAAATTACACTGTCACTGTGAAAGGGTTTGAAAACATAAAAAATATCAACGTACCTCAGGCATACCAAGTGACCGGGCTTCTTTTGACGGACGATGTGTGGCTTCATGAAGTGGAACATGTTGAGGATCCACTTTTCCCTCTCCGTCAGTCGTTTGGCCCCATCACCACTCTTCAACTTGCTGAGCCGGCCGAACCTGGAGCGGAGAGATCCCCACCACGTCTTCAAATCGAAGGCGGTCATTGGTGGGTCCATGGTTGCAGCCTTCTCCGCCCATACAGCCTCGATATGCTCCTTGTTTTTGAGCCTGGGGTCACCCTTGTCATAAATGAAAGGCGCATCCAGCTCAATCCAATCTGCCAGCATACGCTCAGTCTCCTCCGTCAGTATTATGTTGGTCTTCTTCCGGCGCCGTTTCTTTGGTGGGGCCTGTACGCTGTTGGTAGGTGCAGGTTCTTCTTCTTCCTCCTCGTCTTCCTCACTCTCATCCACTTCAACCTCGAGCTCTCCTCTATCGGGGCCGAGGTCAAGAACAACTTCATCTTCCTCAGGCGTCGAGAGGGCAGGCGGTGAGTTGGAGGGGCCAGGCTGAGAGGGGTCAGAGTTGGAGGGGCCAGGCTGAGAGGGGTCAAAAGGTAAGGTGGCAGGCGGTGAGGTGGCAGACGTCGAGGTGGCAGGGGAAGCCTTCCTGGCCTTCTTCACACCTTTCTTATGCATGGTACAGGGCAGGGCAGGGCAGGGTGCAGAGGGTGACAAGCAGGGCAGGGCAGGGTGCAGAGGGTGGCAAGCAGGGCAGGGCAGGGTGCAGAGGGTGGCAAGCAGGGCAGGGCAGGGTGCAGAGGGTGGCAAGCAGGTGGCAGGGTTGGCTTGTTGTTTGCTGCTCCGGTGTGGTGAGAGGTGTGACGGGAGTGTCCCCCGCTGGTCCTTATATACTCCCCGTACAACGTTGCCGGATCTTCCCGCCAACACGCAGTGCGGCGGTGCTGCCAGATGCACCCGGACTAACTTTAACTGTCCCGTTTGACGGGAATATTGTACGATTGGCGGGAGAAGCCTACGTTTGACCGGGCTAGCTGCTACGTCTTACGGGGCTGCTCCCGTAAGACGTAGCAGCTAGCCCGGTCAGACGTAGGATTTCCCGACTTTTGACATACGTGAGCGCGAGCCACGTATCTGATTCGAAATCCAAAACATACCGGGCGGCCTTGGCCGCACCCACCACCTCCCCGACCAGCGTGGCTACTCCCGCCATGCGTACCAACCCCCACGACTAGACACAATTTAATTTACGTTTTGCGTACTAAGCCCTTACGTTTTACGTATTCGGTTTCCAACTACCAATAAACCTTCGTACGGGAGCATACGGGAGCATATACGTGAATGTGTGACCCCAGCATAACTCTCTCTCTCTCTCTCTTACCTTCATCCGTTACCCCGAGCCCTCTTTTTCTCCCTCCCTTCCTCTTTCTCTTTCTCTCTCTCTCTCTCTCTCTCCTTCCCTCTTCATATTCTGAATGCATTATCATCTTCGTCTTCGTATATTTCTCCTCCCCTTATAATTATATTCTCTAAATATCATAATTATACTCTATTACTTCGTATCACATTATCTCTTGCATTGCTATCCATTCCCCTTCCTGTATTGAATCTATTTCCCCTTCTGTCTGTCTGTCTGTGTCTCTGTCTGTCTGTCTGCATGTCTGTCTGTAGTCGCATTATAGTAAGCATTGTGTTACACATCCCTGAATTAAGTAGGATCAATATTGGTTTACAATATTCATAATACCGTACCTTATACTTTACATATGTTTATTAGCACGAAAGTTCGAATTATAGTTCGAAAGTTCGAAAGTTCAATATGGTATATAGTGATAGTATAGAAAATATGTTAAGTACAGTTAGTATAAGTAGAAATTATGTGCTTAAGGAAATTGACAGACTGAAACCTCAAAAATCGCCTGGTCCTGACGAGGTATATGCTAGAGTATTAAAAGAATGCAGAGATGAGTTAAGTAGCCCATTAGCATTTTTATTTAACAAGTCATTAGAAACAGGTTTAGTTCCAGAAGCTTGGAAGCTTGCAAATGTAGTTCCGATCTTCAAAAAAGGTGATAAATCGATAGCATCCAATTACCGTCCCATTAGTCTCACATCAATCATAGGAAAGTTGCTAGAGTCTATTATTGCTAGGAAAATTAGAAGCCACTTAGTAAAATTTAACTTAATAAATTCTTCTCAGCATGGATTCACTCAGGGACGTTCTTGCCTTACTAATTTGCTTAGCTTTTTCTCAGAGGTATATGAAGCAGTAGATAGTGACAAGTCATATGATATTATATATTTCGATTTCAGTAAAGCTTTCGACAGAGTCCCTCATGAGAGATTGATGAGAAAGGTTGAGGCACATGGAATAGGAGGGTCGTTGTTGGGATGGATTAGGTCATGGCTAATTGGTAGGAAACAGAGAGTCAGCATAAATGGTACCAAGTCAGAGTGGGGAGCAGTCAAAAGTGGTGTCCCCCAGGGATCGGTATTAGGTATAACTAGTAGGATTAGTAAATTCGCAGACGATACTAAAATGGGGAGATCAATTGATTCAGATAGCGATATAGAGTGCCTCCAAAGAGATCTAGATACCTTACATGAATGGTCAGTAAATTGGCAGATGAAGCTTAACATTGACAAAAGCAAGGTATTAACCTAACAAGTGCGCATGGGGGTAATTAGACACCTCTCCCTGTGTGCATGTATTTGAGGTGTTTCCGTCACTAAAATATTCATTGTACCATTAATAGCATTAATACTTATCCATATGCGCCTATTATGGGTTGATTATAAAGGTATTAACCTGAAACAACAATAAAACGAGTGAAAACAGCGTTTGGATGGTCAAAATCGGAGATATAGCCCGCGAGTTGTATAATGTATGGGTGAGGCAAGCTGCTTTCCCGCCAATTTCCCCCAAGGCCACGGAGACACAGTCAATCGATACTCTCTCTTTCTCTCTCTTGCATTCGCTTGCTATCAGTGATGACCACACCCTGCAACCGGATATCTAATGTTAGCACGAAAATATACCTCAGAATAAGGGAATAACAGGGAAAATAGGTGATAACTAAAGGAGAGGAGGAAAGTGGGGAAGGAGGGGAGGTAGAGGACTGAGAATTTGCATGGCCCAGGGGCCAAAAAAAAATAAATAAAAATAAAATAAAAATATATATTTATTTTTTCGATGTCAAAAGCTGAATTTTTTTTTTCTCTGACTCTTAAGAGTCTCCCCGCAGTCCGCCGGGGGAACTCTTAAGAGTCTCCCCGCAGTTCCCGGGTTAAAGATAGGGAAGATGCAAACAAATGTTAAATATAAACTAGCTAATTTAGAAGTAGAAAATTCAGACTGCGAGAAAGATCTAGGTGTGTTTGTTAGCAACGGGTTGAAGCCTAGAAAACTGTATAAGCGTTCGTAATAAGGCAAACAGGATTCTCGGGTTCATCTCTAGGAGTGTGAGTAACAGATCTGCTGATGTTATCTTAAAACTTTACTTGTCATTAGTGAGACCCCTTATGGATTATGCTGTCCAATTTTGGTGTCCTTATTATAGAATGGACATAGATTCATTGGAGAGAGTACAGCGTAGAATGACAAAAAATATCCATAATATTAGAAATCTTCCGTATGAAGAAAGGTTGAAGAAATTAGGTTTACATTCGTTAGAGAGACGCAGAGTTAGAGGGGATATGATAGAGGTGTTCAAGTGGGTTAGTGGGATTAACAAAGGGGACATGACAAATGTACTAAAGCTCAGTGATAGCGAAAGAACTCGTACCAATGGTTTCAAATTTGATCAATTTCGTTTCAGAAAAGATATAGGCAAATATTGGTTTGGTAACAGAGTTGTAGATGGGTGGAATGGACTACCAAGTGCTATAGTGGGATTACAAACGGTAGGGAGCTTTAAGATAAAATTGGATAAACATATGGATGAGAAGGGTTGGGTGTGAAGGGGGATCAGCCGGGTTGGGCCAATCAGCGCTCTGCAGACCCCGTAATCCTGCGTTAATCTCTAACCGTTTTGGTAACATTGATGATCCTCAGGGTATTAGAGTGTTGAGCCTATAATTGGGCTTTGTAATTGGGGTTGTGTGGGACAGGGATCTGCCTTGCTTAGGTCAATTGGCTTTCTGCAGACTCCCATTAGCTTATGTTCTTATAGCGAAAAACTACAATATCCCTTAACACTCATGAAAACACTAAACAAATTTTGTTTTGTTTCTTTATATAGAGAACCCATAAATTATTAAACTGACTATGTGCGTGGAGAACCTAATTTACGCATGAATACCTCTGAAGATCCATTTCCAGCAAGTCTTTGGATGTATACATGTTAGAAGAAAGGTTACAAACAGAAATAGAGAGAGAGAGAGCGCGAGCGAGAGCGAGTTTAGAGAGTGGTGTGTGTGAATGAGTACCGGTACCTGGTAAATAAAGTATAGATAATATACATGTAGATATTGTGAAATTATTGTTTTGTATAACAACAAAAAACAGGTACCGACTCTTTTTTTTATAGTTTTCGTGATATATGTTAATATTGCTTGCTTTAAATATATAACAATTAATTACCAACATTGTATGCAGGTTAGTTCAAACCATCTACAGTATTTGCCCTTGTTTTGGGCAATTTAAGAGGGAGTCGGAATATTATACTTATTTACAGAAATTGAAGTCAAGACATCTACATCTGTAAGTAATGTAATCAACAAATGTACTCAAGTGATTGTATTATATAAATAATTATATACATACGTCGATGAAATCGGTAATACACTCAATAAGTATCCTCTAATATCAATATATACAGACTGTAGAGAAAGATTGTATTTGATCAACCAGAATCTGTTGTGTAGGAGCTAACTCGATAACATTTAGGGTCTGTGTCCATTCTGTTTCTAGCAGGGTAAACAACACTTTTATCATTCCTACCCCTCCTCTCCACTAACCTCTTACCATCCTACCTCCTGTGGCTGTCAAAACACTCATCTCCACCACCACCATCATCTCCATCACTATCTCCATCACCACCACCACCAACACTCTTAGCATTCCTACCCCTCCTCTCCACTAACCTCTTACCACCCTACCTTCTGTGGCTGTCAAAACACTCATCTCCACCACCACCCAACACCAACAGTGCTTTTGTATCTCAATCACTATCTCCAACACCACCACTATCACCCAACAGTGTACACTCGCCTTAATTAAACAGCCACACGTCAAATAAACATCACATCTTTGTAACAGTAACAGATCACTATCACCATTAGCATCATCATCACCATCTCAACCACTTCATCCCCTTATCACCACCACAAACACACTATCACCACACTTAACCTAACCACAACCCTCTCACCACCACTAACAACCACATCCCTACCAACCATAACAACCACAACCACCATCTCTACCATACACACCACAACCACTCTTTCTCAGCCACCAAAACCACCTACCAGACAACCACACGTCAAATACGCATCACCACCTCCAACCATCACCACCAATCCTCTACCCAACCTTAGCCGTTTATGTCTGTCTCTTTTCCTGTTACTTTTCCTTGTAGTTGCTGGCGAGATCGCCCGTTTGGGTGGCACTACAAGGGGGGCTGAAAACGGTGGGGGCATTGGCCCTGGGGTGCAAGCCCGTGGGCTCATAATATCCTCCCCCGCTGCCCTCTCAGAGACGGATCTCATCTCACCCTGGTCCCTTCGGGGGCCCGAGCATCTGGAGTGGCTTCGGTCTACCGTACTGGGGACTGCTCGACCAGACCGTCTGGGGAACTGCAACAGCAACAACAGCCATCACCACCACGACAATCATCACAATCACCACTACCACACTCACCACTCCCAAACAACACCACCACCGACCACCACCACTAACCACAACAAACATCTCAAATTACAACTTTAACACCTTAAGAGCGGCCTATGCGGTTTATTTATATGTACCGCCCAGCGGGGTGTTTTTAGCCAAAATAGGGCTGTTTACGTGATCATTGTCATGCCTAAATAAGACCCAGAACGTAAAACAAGTATCTATCCCTGAAAGGGCATAAACAGAGCTTTCGAATGTCACCATAACGATCCTTTTATGATGGCTAGTTTTCTTGCAATAACCGTGCAACGCGAGTGCAAAAAGCATGTAATTAGCCACTTTCCCGATACAATTCCTTATATAGCGAGTGAGAGAGGGAGGAGGGAGCTGGGATTCATGTCAGTATGTTCGCCGCGGTGGTCTGGAGCAGTCATACGCTCGCTACTCTCCTGCCACCACTTGTCTCTCTCTCTCAGCAACATTACGTGCTGAAATTGCCACTCGACCTATGTCGAGCGCCGCCACATAGTCCAGCTTTATTTAACTCGACTTATGTTGCTCGCCGCTAAGGGTTAAAAAAAAAAAAAAAATCACACAACCACAACCTCTACCAGACAACCACCTACAACCACAACACGACACCACCACACTCACCTTAAGCACCCACACGTCAAATAAGCATCCAAGACCAAAGCCAATATTTAGTTTATTGAGCAAAACGTCGGCGGCGGGAATTTTAGATGTGCAGTTCTCGGGAATTTTAACTGGGAATTATTAACAGGTAAGTTGGTAAATACAAAAAAGTCAGTAAGATCAACCTACTTATATGCCTATTTCGTCTTTCTTCTCGCCATCTACTCAATTAGCCTTTCTATCCTTCGATAAATTGACTCACCTGACCATCTACATGTATATTATCTATATTTTATCTACCAGGTACCGGTACTCATTCACACACACAACTCTCTAAACTCTCTCTCTCTCTCTCTCTCTATCTGTTTGTAACCTTTCTTCTAACATGTATACATCCAAAGACTTGCTGGAAATGGATCTTCAAAGGTATTCATGCATAAATTATGTTCTCCACGCACATATTCAGTTTAAGCCCCCCCCCCCCCCCCCCCCACACACACACACACCGAAATATTATTAAATTTTGTACTGTTCAATCTTTCAAAAACCGAATTGAAAAATCTCGCTCTTAATACCCAATCAACTGTTTGTTTACAAATTAATAGCCTCCCAATATGTATATGTTTATTTGTTTCTACATTGATTAGTTAGGTTAGACACAAGCAACCTTGTATGGATCAATAGAACGGCTGTTGCGTGTTTTTATTTTGTACTTAAATATAATGACGAAACTCATATAAACAAGGCTACAGAAACAAGACTCACGGCCTAGTCATCACACACACACACACACACACACACACACACACACACAGACACACACACACACTTGAATTCAATGTTTGAATTTCTCCCAACACCAAACACTTCCCAATGAAATAATTGAAAGTATGTGATCCACCCAGGATTCAAACCTGGGATCCCACATGCAGATCTTAAACACTCTATAAATAATTACACCACCAAGAGTCCAAGACAGTATAGTAACAGTAGGATAGCAACAGCACTCACGGCTTCAGTGTGGATGGGGTGAACAGCAAACAGCAGTGCAGCTACGAAGCTCGACAGCTCGGGTAGAAACATGCTGCACATTCTGAAACAAAGTAAACAATAATATTAGATACATCGTCAGAGCTTTACATATAAATACTGCAACAATAATACTTGTAGTTTATCATCCATTATTATTTTAACAAGATAAACATTAATTAATATCATCACTTCTTGACTGTTAAGGGGAGATTTTCGTTTGTTTGTTCATTGATATATTTGTTCATTATTTCTTTATTTAGTTTTTTCAGTTTCCTCCCTAGACCTCCACCAAGCTTTAAAAAACACCTACAAAACCCCTTTTCGGAAAAAGAAAAACAAATTCGTAGGAATAGTCCCCCACAGAAGGCCAGATCCTCCTCATTGTCGATAGTATCAATTGCTTGCTTTTTGCGATTTCCTTAGTTTATTTGTACAATAAATGTTGTTACGTCCTGGGATATATAAACACTGGGCTCTTTCTATTGGACTAGGTATGCGGCAACAAGCAACAACTGAAAACGCTAGATCCAACCCTTATCTATAAACCCAGGCAACAAACCACCCTAAACCGTCAAGAGTCCTGCCTGGACAACGAGGTATCCTATGACTCGGTTACAGGGTGCACACACTATAGACTGCTGATAGTCAAGCAGGTTATATAAAAGATCACACAATTAACACCTTACGAGCGGCCTATGCGGTTTATTTATATGTACCGCACAGCGGGGTGTTTTTGGCCAAAATAGGGCTGTTTACGTGATCATTTTCATGCCTAAATAAGACCCAGAACGTAAAACAAGTACCTATCCCTGAAAGGGCATAAACAGAGCTTTCGAATGACACCATAACGATCCTTGTATGATGGATAGTTTTCTTGCAATAACCGTGCAACGCGAGTGCAAAAAGCAGGTAATTCGGTAGTTTCGGTACATAATTTTATGTATGAGTGAGAGAGGGAGGAGGGAGCTGAGATTTGTGTCAGTAGGTTCGCCGCGGTGGTCTGGAGCAGTCATACGCTCGCTAGTCTCCTGCCACCACTTGTCTCTCTCTCTCAGCCACATTACGTGCTGAAATTGCCACTCGACCTATGTCGAGCGCCGCCACATAGTCCAGCTTTATTTAACTCGACTTATGTTGCTCGCCGCTAATTAAGGGTTAAGTTGACTTAAAGCTTCAAGGAAAAGATAGATAACGGAATTAAATTGCAGAAACAATTTAATAACAAACTAGAAAAAAGTACATTTAACCCTTAATTAGCGGCTCACCACATAAGTCGTATTTAATAAAGCTGGACTATGTGGCGGCGCTCGACATAGGTCGAGTGGCAATTTCAGCACGTAATGTTGCTGAGAGAGAGAGACAAGTGGTGGCAGGAGACTAGCGAGCGTATGACTGCTCCAGACCACCGCGGCGAACCTACTGACACGAATCTCAGCTCCCTCCTCCCTCTCTCACTCGCTACATACTGAATTATATGGGGAAAGTACCGAATTACATGCTTTTTGCACTCGCGTTGCACGGTTATTGCAAGAAAACTAGCCATCATAAAAGGATCGTTATGGTGTCATTCGAAAGCTCTGTTTATGCCCTTTCAGGGATAGGTACTTGTTTTACGTTCTGGGTCTTATTTAGGCATGAAAATGATCACGTAAACAGCCCTATTTTGGCTAAAAACACCCCGCTGGGCGGTACATATAAATAAACCGCATAGGCCGCTCGTAAGGTGTTAACGTTACGTTAATTAATACAACTAATCACCCCTGCGTGAAAGAAGGTGAAAGCAAACAGTCCTCAAAACATCGTACCGGTAGACAAGATGCAGGTTTCTAAACTGCATGCGGCTACTGCAGGATTTGATGCTTAGCAAAGAAAGTACGTTACGGATTTAGAGAACTCTTAACTCATAAGCAGGAATAAATACTAGTGATAGGACCTACAGTGTATAATGGCATAGGCATAATTAAATAAAGGCAGCAACTCGCAACATAACCACATACAGGTGTGCTTCTCACTCTTAGTCAGGCAAGCCTGCTCGGACAGAGTCTCTAAGCCACACCCTGACTCACAATGCTCACAAAAACGGTAAACTGTGGCACAATAACAAGCATACAGAAATAAACCCCTAGCTGTTAATCTGCCAGGTGGCAGAGGTCTAGCCGGAAGGATATAGGCTTCGGATACCCGGGCTGAGCCACCTGCTCTAGCCTAGGGACGATCCCAAGTCTGTGCGCCAAATTACTCTAATTGAAAGGGTGCTCTCTTGAGAGACTATGATCGCAAGTATCTGACTCTCTCCTGGCGACCCTAAAACAAAAGCAAGACGTGCTAGCGCAGTGCTGAGTGGACTAGGCAAGGTCCCTCACACAACACAACACTAGACACACAGGGACACAGACAAGAAAATGCCCCCAGACTCCCACGGGTATCCTAGTAAAGTCGTGCGGGTCCACAGGACTCGCACCAGCAGACTTTACTTAAAGGATCGCAAAAAGCCTCCCCTCCGGTCTAGCCCCTGCTAACCTGACACAAGAACACACTAGCAAGCATGAAACCACCAAATATGAGACAACAAAAAAGCTTCCTAGGTCTCACTAACAATTACATCTCTGCATAAGGCCCAAAATCCTATCTAGTTATCTGAGAGCTCGTCGTTAATACAATAATTGATATAAGGTCTATCAAGGGGATGGGATAATTAAATAGATTGGTGAAGTAGTGGAAAGAAGGTATACAAAGTAAGAGAGAAAGTTTCTAAGTAGGGTTGAGAGGGATAGATATCAAGGGGGTCCGAAGGGTACGACAGTGAGGTGAGCTCTGAGTCTTGAATCTGTCTGGACCCCGCCCTAGGCATGCAGAATACATCCCATGCTTGGCAACACTCAACACAGTTGCCGGGTCAAAATCCTCTACCCCGTGCGTGAGTCGAAACTAAGCCTAACGTTGCAATCAAATGCATATGACAACATTTCAGGCTCGTCCCAAGCTGGCAAGCGAAGCAACGTCCCAAGCCGGTCTCTCTCTCCCGCTCGTCTCCTCCCACTCTCACTAGACTTACATCTTATATATTATAATGAAACAATCAACTATCGAGAATAAAATATACTAAGATGCGTTGGTTAAGAATAAGGGCAGCTACAAGCTGTGAAACAACATAAGAATATCCCAGACATTAGTTACATTGTCGTAGGATATATACTAAGGAAAATCCTGCCGGCCAGCTGCCACCAGCCGGTTTCTAAACGGCTGGGCAGCCGACGCGCGCGCATGCCCGCACGTGGCTACTATGCAGAAGCGTCACACCCCCCCCAAGATATAAGACCCTTGACTAAGTTCTTCATATCTAACAGAAAGCTTCTCATAGTACCACACACTGTTGCGACACAAGGCACTATATATAAAACAAAATAAAGACTGTTGCGCTTCACCGAGCAAGTTCAACTAACTTAGCGACAATAAGCGAAAACATTCAACTTAGATACTGCTACAACATCTTATACAAAATTCTACACGTTATAAAAAAATAAGAGTTTTTATAAGGTTTTTGCTTTTTTAATTTGTTTTTTTTCGGCTGAACTACAGTGACAGCCTATTTTCCTCCACATTCAACCCTCAATCCTGTGGCAGTCTAACCAACATCATCCACCCTTGATAGACAATCCGCTATCACGTTATCAGAACCGGCAATATGGCGTATGTCCAGATTATACTCCTGAAGCATGAGTGACCACCTGGTCAGCCTCATATTCCGGTTATGAAACTGATTCAAGAATTTCAGAGGGTGATGATCGGTATAAACCACTACGACTGGTCCGAAAGCAGGAACATATACATCGAAGTGCCTGAGCGCCAGCACTATCGCCAGGAGTTCTTTTTCAATTACAGAGTAATTCCTTTGTGCACTATTGAAATTTTTACTGTAAAAACTCACTGGATGTTCGATACCTTCATCATCTGTCTGTAACAAGACAGCCCCAGCCCCTACGCCACTGGCATCAGTCGCCAGCTGAAAAGGTCTGCTGAAGTCCGGGGCCCTGAGTATGGGGTGGGTACATAACAGGTGTTTCACCAAGGAAAACGCCTCTGCACACTCAGGAGACCACCGGAACTTCTTGTCCTTAGATAATAAGTCAGTTAAAGGTGCAAGTACAGTCGAATAGCCTTTGATGAAGCGACGATAATAGCCTATCATACCAAGAAACCGCATGATTTGTTTCTTAGTCGTAGGCTGGGGAAACTGATCGATGGCTTTGATCTTTGTCTGTGGAGGGCACACCTGACCCATCCCCACCTCGAACCCCAGGTACAAAACTGTGGCTTTGACAAAATCGCACTTACCCAGGTTTACCACCAAACCTGCTTCATTCAGTTTATTAAAAAGCTGTCCGATGTGAGCACAGTGACTGTTAAAATCCTCGTCGTATATTATGACATCATCTAGGTACACCGTACAGTTGGGAATGTCGGCTACAATGTCGTTCATTAATATCTGAAACGTTGCAGGGGCATTTTTCAGCCCGTATGGCATAACATGGCAACGATATGTGGCACCGTCCACCACAAACCCACACACCTCTCGCGCTCACTCAGACAAGGGCACTTGCCAATAACCCTTAACAAGGTCTATCTTAGTGAGGAACTTGGCCTTTCCTATCTTATCCACACTGTCGTCCACGCGAGGGAGTTGGTAGGCATTTGTGGGGGTTAAACAATTCAACCTGCGGAAATCTATACAAAACCGCACCTTGCCATCTGGTTTGGCCTGCAGTGTGACTGGGGAAGTCCACCTTACTGCACCCTCAGAAATCAGCCCACGTTTCAGCATATAATCCAGCTCTTCCCTAAGTGCTGGTAATTTAATAGGGGGAACACGGTATGGCACTGATTTAAAGGGCGGGTGGTCCCCAACATCGACATCATGCACCGCTTGAGTAGTGAGGCCAGGATGCTCCGCGAAAACAGCTGGGTTTGAATCAAACAAGTGCTGCACAGCTACATGCTGTTGCTCAGGCAGGTGCAATATCAACTCGTGAGCCACTTGTCTAGAATTCCCCGCCCACTGATCCGCGAAAACATGACAATCCCAATTGTCCTCCCCCGCAGCTTGACTCTCTCTTCCTCCTTCTCCACCACGATCGCTGCAGATCAACACCGGGACAGTGAGAGGCTCGGAGGGGCGCCTCACATACTCTTTCATCAGATTTACATGGCAAAGTTGGTTCTTTTTCTTACGATCAGGAGTAGCTACTAAATAGTCGAGATCAGAAACCTTCCTTACAACCCGATACGGACCAGAATACTTGGCAGACAAGGGGTGTCCCACCAGAGGCAGTAGTATCAGTACTTCCTGATCTACTTCAAACTCCCTCAGCTTCACCTTCTGGTCGTATCTGTCCTTCATCTGAGCTTGTGAACTCTTAAGGTTCCGACCTGCTACCTCCAAGCTCTTTAGCATTCTCTCACGGCTTTCAACTACATATTTTAGAAGCGAGCATGGCTTTGTGACTCCCTCCCAGATCTCCTTGACTATGTGGAGGGGCCCCCTGACCCTGTGTCCAAAAACCAACTCGTTCGGGCTAAATCCCAAGCTCTCCCCAGGTACTTCTCTCGCAGCAAATAAAACGTATGGGAGACCTAGATCCCAGTCCTTCCCATTTTCCATGCAATAACACCGCAACATACTCTTGAGAGTCGAGTGCCACCTTTCCAAAACTCCCTGACTCTCGGGATGGTAGGCAGATGACACCACAGACACTATCCCATGTTGCTGAATGGTCTGCTTAAACAGAGCAGAAGTAAAATTGGATCCCTGATCAGACTGCATCTCCTGAGGGTAGCCATAACGAGAGAAATAGACAAGTAGGTTTTTGACAACAGTCTTAGCCATCCCGTTGCGCATGGGGTAAGCATCTGGATACCGTGTTGCTACATCCATTACAGTTAGTAAAAATGTATTGCCGGCACTAGTGGGGGGCAATGGGCCAACCATATCGATAACTACTTTGCTGAAGAGCGGCCCAATGACGGGGATGGGTTGTAACGGGGCTCTCGGGATGACCTGATTGGGTTTCCCAACAACTTGACAAGTGTGACACTGTGACACCCATGACACGACACTCGCCTTTAACCCAGGCCACCAGAAAAGCTTGCTCAGAGCTGCCTCTGTCTTACGTGCCCCCAGGTGCCCTGCCAAAGGCACATCATGAGCTAATCTCAATAAGCTCTCACGGCACACCCTCGGTACTATTAACTGGTCCATTAATCCTGACCCGCCATCCCACTTTTTCTTGGGATCCTGATGTCTCCGATACAAGATGCCCTCGGACAAGAAAAAATCACCAGGCTGCGCATCCCCATCGCTCTCCAGTTTGACAGCACCATTACGACACGCCCTGACTTCAGGATCTTCCAGCTGCAAGGAACATATATCAGCAGGTGCGAGATTATCCAAGTTCATCTTAAATAATTTATTTCCACCTCCAATGTCCCGCTGAGCCATCCTTTCCTCACGCTGCGCATAACGATGCTGTCGCAGAGTCTCTTCCTGCCCTTCACCTGCACTAGCGGTGACAGGCCCCGGGGCCTCTCCAGACTCTAACATAGGTGCCAATAATGAGTCACCAAGAAACACTGCCGGCTCAAAACTCTCCAATTGACCAACACTTCCCGTTTTCTTGTGACCTTTCCTCAGCGGTTTGATAGACTGAGGTGGTGGCTGCAAGGCTCCGGATGTCTGAGAACGCGTCACAACACACGCCATGGTTTGTACGCTACACTTCTCAACCCACTCCTGTTCCTCCCTACTAACGTCGGCCACCTTCTCGGCAACGACCAAGGGTGAAACCTTAGAAGCAGGCACCGCAAAGTCGTTGCCGAGGAGGAGGTCGACGCCCCCAACAGGCAAGTTCTCTACAATTCCTACATCCATCTTCTTCGCCACACCACCCACCTTCAGCTCCATCCGCACCAGCGGGTAAGACTTCGTAGCATTGATCCCCTGAACTACCACCACCCGAGCAGCGTTAATCGGTCTACCAGTGAAGTTCTTTAACAAGGTCTGAGAAGCCCCCGTATCACGCAATAGCTTAACTCCTCGCCTTTCGCCAGCCCACCTCACAAAACCATGCCCTCTATGACCCACAAAGACGTCGCGGACAGGGTTCGAGCCTTCCGGACTCTGGAACACAGGCTGTGTCCCACCTTCTGACGAACTACCCTTCGCAAACTCAGAAGATATAGGCGACACCCCTATGCTGCGGGCCAATGACACAACCTTGTTTGGTGGCTTGTTCGGACAAGCATTTGCAAAGTGACCCTCCTTGTGACATGCAAAGCACTCTTTACTCTTTGGTTTCCCTTGGGAGTGGGAGGTACCATTAGACTTCTTATACGGGACGGTATTTGGTTTATGTTCAGTTTTATTGTCAGTGCTAGATGGTTTTGTGCATTTATGTGTATCAAAATTCTTGGGAGGGGGAGGGGTACGATCCTTTGCACCCGACTCACTCCTAACTGCTGCTCCGCACCCTCGAATTAATGACAGTCGGAGGTCAGCCATTTCTGCTGCCTCCTGGAGAGTTCTAGGATTTTTTTCCTTTATATTTAATGTTAAGTCCCCGCCTGTGCACTTAAAGAACTGCTCCAAGAGAACCAGCTCACTCAACTCCTCAAAAGTAGCTGCCCTCTCAGAACGCAGCCAATGTCGTAGTGCATCAGACAAGTCCCGGGCGTGTTCTAGGAAGGTACTATCCTTGCTCTTAGTAACACCCCGAAACTTCAAGCGGTAAGTTTCTGGTTGTAACTCATAGGCCCGTAGCACAGCCTTCTTTAGCTCATCATAAACTACACAGGACTCTAAAGGTAGTGCATCATACGCTTTTAGCCCCTTTCCTAGGAGTCTTGATGAAACTAATGCTGCCCACTTTTCCTGAGGCCACTGGTGTTCCTGACACTTCTTCTCAAATCGCATAAAAAACTCAGTCACACATAATTCATCGAACACAGGAACTAGTTTAAGCAGGTGCGACAATGATTGGTCCCGATGTCTGTTACCTCCCCCAATATTTCGCCCTGTTACCTCCACTCAAGATCTCTCCAGCTCCCTGTCAGCCCGATACCTAGTAGACTCTGCCTGCAGTTCAGCCTCTCGTATAGCTGTTCTCTCTGCAGCCTCAGCCTGCACACTGGCCTGTCTTTCTGTAGCCTCAACCTGAGCTCTAGCAACCTCAGCCTGCACACTAGCCTGTCTCTCGGCAGACTCAACCTGAGCTCTAGCAGCTTCAACCTTGGCCATCTCAAGCCGAAACAACAAATCTGGAGTCAACCCTTGAGGAGGGGAAGGTGCATTTAATGGAGAGAGTCCCTGTGATTGAATTCCATGCTGCCATTGACCATCAACTTGGGGGTATGTACTAAATTCAGGCACCCTGACGTTTGATACGGGGGTAGAGTGGAGGGGGGGCTGGGGACCGGGGCCCCCAGTCGCCTCTCCACCCAGGTCTCTCCCTTCTAACCCCAATATCAAAGTCCTTAGCTGATCTTTCCTAATGCCACTTAAACCCTGGTGACCCTGAAGACCTGCCACACACTTTAAGCCATACTTATTCAGCTTCAACACCCTGTCAGCGGTAAGGGGCACCTCTAAAAATCTTCTAGCACCCTCCTCGCTATCGACTAGCCACTCCACAGGTCTTTCTCCCTCCGAGCCTGTATCGTGACCTGACCCATCACTGTGTTCTGATGTATTAGACATGCTTGTGTACTGCAGTAATTATCACGGTTATAGAATGTGCCTTATCTCCTATGCAAGTATGTATATACTAATGTTATTTAAAGTCTTTAATGTGTTATATTGGTTGCTCCAAAAAAAAAACTCTATGTCCACTGTATTCCTCTAATCATGAGGAATCTCAAAACAAATGACCACTATATTCCTCTGTTCAGTAAATCCTATGCAAGGTCGCCATTTGTTACGTCCTGGGATATATAAACACTGGGCTCTTTCTATTGGACTAGGTATGCGGCAACAAGCAACAACGGAAAACAAAACGCTTGATCCAACCCTTATCTATAAACCCAGGCAACAAACCACCCTAAACCGTCAAGAGTCCTGCCTGGACAACGAGGTATCCTATGACTCGGTTACAGGGTGCACGCACTTGACTGCTGATAGTCAAGCAGGCTATATAAAAGATCACACAATTAAGTTGACTTAAAGCTTCAAGGAAAAGATAGATAACGGAATTAAATTGCAGAAACAATTTAATAACAAACTATAAGAAAGTACATTTAACGTTACATTAATTAATACAACTAATCACCCCTGCGTGAAAGAAGGTGAAAGCAAACAGTCCTCAAAACATCGTACCGGTAGACAAGATGCAGGTTTCTAAACTGCATGTGGCTACTGTAGGATCTGATGCTTAGCAAAAAAAGTACGTTACGGATTTAGAGAACTCTTAACTCATAAGCAGGAATAAATACTAGTGATAGAACCTACAGTGTATAATGGCATAGGTATAATTAAATAAAGGCAGCAACTCGCAACATAACCACATACAGATGTGCTTCTCACTCTTAGTCAGGCAAGCCTGCTCGGACAGAGTCTTTAAGCCACACCCTGACTCACAATGCTCACAAAAACGGTAAACTGTGGCACAATAACAAGCATACAGAAATAACCCCCTAGCTGTTAATCTGCCAGGTGGCAGAGGTCTAGCCGGAAGGATATAGGCTTCGGATACCCGGGCTGAGCCACCTGCTCTAGTCTAGGGACGTTCCCAAGTCTGTGCGCCAAATTACTCTAATTGAAAGGGTGCTCTCTTGAGAGACTATGATCGCAAGTATCTGACTCTCTCCTGGCGACCCTAAAACAAAAGCAAGACGTGCTAGCGCAGTGCTGAGTGGACTAGGCAAGGTCCCTCACACAACACAACACTAGACACACAGGGACACAGACAAGAAAATGCCCCCAGACTCCCACGGGTATCCTAGTAAAGTCGTGCGGGTCCACAGGACTCGCACCAGCAGACTTTACTTAAAGGATCGCAAAAAGCCTCCCCTCCGGTCTAGCCCCTGCTAACCTGACACAAGAACACACTAGCAAGCATGAAACCACCAAATATGAGACAACAAAAAGCTTCCTAGGTCTCATTAACAATTACATCTCTGCATAAGGCCCAAAATCCTATCTAGTTATCTGAGAGCTCGTCGTTAATACAATAATAGATATAAGGTCTATCAAGGGGATGGGATAATTAAATAGATTGGTGAAGTAGTGGAAAGAAGGTATACAAAGTAAGAGAGAAAGTTTCTAAGTAGGGTTGAGAGGGATAGATATCAAGGGGGTCCGAAGGGTACGACAGTGAGGTGAGCTCTGAGTCTTGAATCTGTCTGGACCCCGCCCTAGGCATGCAGAATACATCCCATGCTTGGCAATACTCAACACAGTTGCCGGGTCAAAATCCTCTACCCCGTGCGTGAGTCGAAACTAAGCCTAACGTTGCAATCAAATGCATATGACAACGCTTCAGGCTCGTCCCAAGCTGGCAAGCGAAGCAACGTCCCAAGCCGGTCTCTCTCTCCCGCTCGTCTCCTCCCACTCTCACTAGACTTACATCTTATATATTATAATGAAACAATCAACTATCGAGAATAAAATATACTAAGATGCGTTGGTTAAGAATAAGGGCAGCTACAAGCTGTGAAACAACATAAGAATATCCCAGACATTAGTTACATTGTCGTAGGATATATACTAAGGAAAATCCTGCCGGCCGGCTGCCACCAGCCGGTTTCTAAACGGCTGGGCAGCCAACGTGCGCGCATGCCCGCACGTGGCTACTATGCAGAAGCGTCACAATGTAGGTTATTTGTAGGGTAGCTATTGATAGGGGTCACTTGAGGCATGCTATGCTGACAGGTACCTACACGATAGCACTATCGTTAGTGAGTGCTGAATATTTGTTTGTAATATTATAGACATCTTATCAATATTTGTATTTTGTACTATTGTTAATGTCTTGTCATGTTGCAAATTTGATTTTAAATTAAAACATTTACATTTGACATGTAGTTTCTTTATTCATGCAGAGTTTAGTAAAATTTACCAGAACATCCCGGACTTCCCAAATTGACTAATTCCTTGAACGTGACGACAGTGCGTTGCTGTCAGAGGAGACAGTGCGAGCTGTCGCTTCAAACAGTCTACTGCACCAAATCACCACCCATAACGAGGGGCGTCGCGCTCCTTGGTGCCGCTAGAGGAGCGGCGAACACATCCAAAGGCATCCAAAGGTATGACGTGTGCGATTAGTTATCTTGGGAAACAGATTAACTTGTTCATGTAGTAATGTACACCCTATGTGGTGGATTGTGTTCTTTTATTTCATACATTTTAGTTTAGTAAGCGTTGTTTCCACATAGCGATTTTGATAAGTTAATTTTACTTTATATTATCTTTGTCCCAGTTTTGGTTTGTTTAGTTTACAAGTTTTACATTTTAATTAAAGTCTCGTTATCATTCGTTAGGAAAACATCTACACCTAAATGCTATGAAAGGTCTTGAAATAACAACGAAATGGGGCGAAAGGTCTTAAAATCGCCAAACTAATGGAACAAATTTCTTAATATCTGAAAACTAATATGCTAAACATGAGGGGGAAGAGGTTCCAGGAAATAAAACAAACCCCTTAAATTACAGGCTCGCCACTGTTCGTCCAGACACGAAATCGACACCAAACTAATGAGATCCTAAAATCTTCAAACTGCCTACTGGGGTGAAACAAGGAGGTTCCAAAAAAGCCCGGACCAGATAGGGTTACGTTTTAGTGTAACATAATTTTTAACCTACTTAAGGAGAGATTTATATCAATTTAATTATATATTTATTTGTGTTCATGTTCTAAATTCCGACCCTAGACCTCCATCAAGCTTTAAAAAATACCCCGAAGACCACTTTTCAAGATCAATGTGTGCATTCTTCGGTAGAAAAATTACCCGGCCGAAGGCCGACTACTCTTAAATTGCATGTGTGCTATCGCTCACCAGGAACATTTCGACATCTAAATGGTATAAAATGTCCTAAAATTTACAAATATATGGGGCGATAGTTATTAAAATTGACAAACTAATAGGGCTAACGTCTTAAAAATGTCAAAACTAGTAGAGCTAAACATGAAGGAGAATGGGGTTAAGAAAATAGCACCCCCTTAAACGTTTATATACCGCAAATATGTTTTTCACATTCTCTAACAGACCAATATCTAAACAAAACAATTACCAACAAATAATATAATTTTATATGAACCTTTTAAACAGATTATATATATATATTTTGTTTATAGAATTTAACATTATCATTGAGCAGAACTAAATGTTTAGCATCCTTTCATAACATTATTATTATGCATACAGATGTTTTTTTACAGTAATACTGCAATATCCAGAATATATAATTCTATGAAATATTAAACATAACATTCAACGATTTGTTTGTTTGTTACATTTTCAGTTCCACATGACCCCCCCCCCCCCCCCCCCCCACCCAACACACATACACTCTCTCTCTCTATCACACACACACACACACACTCAAGTTTTTCCCTCACTCTCTTCTTAATTATACAGAGGTACCAATGTATAGAATACCTGTCTGTAATACATATTAGTTTATGCAAATTAATGTTAATGTACACACTTACTTTCCCCACTTACTATATACATATCTCTCTCTCTTTCTCTTGAGGAATGCATGTGTAACTCTCAAAAGCAAGATAACCCTTTGATCAAACACATGTCTGCCTGCAATTCTTTTACAATTTTCCTCAAAGATTTTGCTTACGTTTTTCCATCTTTCTTCTAAATTTGAACCTTTCATAAATACAGTATATATATAAGCGTCATATATACATTCCAAAACGTTTCAAGACGGAATATACTATATATATATATATATATATATATATATATGAAATGACGGGCCTTCAAGCAAACCCGGAAGGAACAACATGTAGGATAGCCAGTCTTCATCCACCACAACATAAGAAGAAGAACAAGAAGCAGCCGGAAAGATCAAACAAAATAGAGGAGTCACCCCTGATTAACCCAACCAGAATATATAAGTCACCCAATTTACCACATGCTTTGACCCATCAACAACACAGTTCGAGAATGGGAAACCTCAGCCAGTCACCACTCACCTGTGTCAACCAATTACCTCCCACCTTTCAAATGAAGTCGACGATCCAACACACAGCATTCCCCGTTTCTCCAGATTTGCATTACAACCAAAATATGTTTATGCTAATGCAACATGAACACCTGGAGGCCTACCGACATAAATGGAACTGAAAGACAACCCGGAAGACGACGGAAACATAGATACAAGAATCTCCAGGTAGCGAGATCTAACCATCAAGATATAAGAAGATTCATGTTGAACTAGGAATAAAGGCCTATCCCAGTTTACGAGAAATTTCTCAATCATTAGGCTAAGTAAATGACCATTAACTATGTATTATTATACCTTGGAAGTATACCATTATGTCAATACCATACTTCCAAGTCTAAGCTAAGTATTTACCTCACAATAACCACACAACCATTTCTCCCTAACCTTGTGACTCCGAGACCGGGGAAACGAGAGTAAAAAATAATGCCGCAAATTACCTCGAGAAAATTAGAGAGGGGTATGCAATCCACACCTCAATACTATTCTAAAACCTTCGGGCTCAGAGTAGCTAATTAAAAGTGGTGGCTTGCCCCAGTCTGCCCCCCCCCCCCCCCCCCCCCCCCCCGGAGAGTACCTGCCTGAGGTATTCCTGAAGTCCTACCTGTGGAACCCCTGCCTAGCTGAAGTCTGAACCTCTGTACCCCTGCTCGAGCCACGCCCTACACCCCTGAAGTGCTGCTCCACTGACCCACGGTCAACGTTGGCCAGACTTGTACTTTCGACCCCTGTTCTCCAAATACCCTAAGTGTCCCTGTGTATCTTACATTGTGTTATTGTTGTTGAGGTAATAAGGTAAAATATGTGAACCGGGTTGTGTTAAGAAAGTATGTGATCTGTGCCCTAGATCGTTCAGTTTTCATAAGTGTTAATCCTTCAGAACCTAATCTACCACTCGTGTTATAATTGTGATTTAACACTAAACTTATTCATTATTTAACTTGCCATAACAATCTTACACAAACGTTATATAATTGTATTCAACCAGTTACCTTGCCCCAACGTTCACAGATTTTCCACATATACAGTATATGTATTCTGTGCTGTATTATGTGAGTTGAAGTCGCAGTGTATTTCGTGAACTGGTTTCCTTCTGCAAACATTATTACCTAGAACCTACGCCCATTTTCATAACGAATGTACTTGTCCCTGTGAGAATTAATTCACTTCCCCCTTCCCCATCTTAAACTCAGTGATATAACCACCTTTGTAATTATTTTATGAACTCGTAATAGCATACATGTGATTACCGATGCAAGTAATTCTGATCCTTCATGCTCAGGAATTCCAGCATTGCATAGTTCAATTACTTAGTTCAACATCATTTCCTTACACTTCGTATATTAGTGTATGTAATTTAAAGTATCTGTTAACTCGTTCAGAACTTCTATTAACACTGCTGTAAGTATTATTTAGCATAACTTCGTCGTATGCGCCCAGTTCTTCTGATTTATTTATAGATCAGTTTATTCTACGTTTACGCTTCAATTAGAACAGCGTTCTCAGAGCCATTCTTGATTAACTTTGTTTATTCAATTTAGTCAGTCTCTCTATCACTTTGTAGTGATTTATTCAGTACCTTCCTGATTCCATATTCATTATATTTATATCTGAATTCCTAAGCTCGATTCGATATAATTGCATACGATCGATTAACGTGAATATAAGAGATAAAATAATCACGCATAGTTTATTATTTGGCGAGTCTAATCTTGAGTAAATTAATTTACTTATTCGTCTTCCCTCAGTTATTTTGAACTAATTTTGAGACTCAGCTCGTAGTTGCATTAACTATAAATTAAATTCTCAACACCTCTCAGTCCAGCTAGTGACCTGACCTGTTTACCTTAAATCGGAAGGTCACTTTAGGATACGCGCCTTCATACCTGGTGCAACCCCCTTTGTACTGTGTGACTCACCCCATATTCCGGCGTGTTTGTTTCACACTCAACTCTCCCCAGCTCTCCATTTGAGATTATTTATATTTGATTACTGCATCACTTCTTTCACGGAAGACCCTCGACCCCCATTGATTATTGTGTTGAGGGTTGATATTATCACATGTTTGGTGTCTTTTAGTTGCTACAGGTTATTACCTTATATTTAACCACAAGTGTTTATACCATTCTCGGATTACAAGCACCAATTCACTAACACTATATTGTCAGTGCATTGTTGTTAATACATTTCATTGCATCAGAGACTATCTGATTATACCAGATTATATTTGTACCTTGCCACTATTTACCTATTACAAGAAGATAGTCTACGGCTCCTCTAGCTAGACCACTCTTTAAATAAAACCCATCTGTGTATCTATATCTGTGTTGTTATTGAGTTCTGTATGTAATCCTAATTTGAATATATATCATATTATTATCTAAAGAACGGCTAGATTTGACCATGTTAAAATAAGGGTATAATCATAAAGATCCCTTATCCTATATAATTAACCCTATCCATATACTAATAGTACCTATTGTTATTGTTTTTGTTTTGTTTTTGTTTTCTAACAGACGATGTAGTTTTATGCTAGGATGTCCCTGCTATATTATGGGTTGAAGGGGTGATTATTTTGTATTTACTTATTTATTTATCATTATAATTTCCTCTCTAGACCTCCAGTGTTATACAGGTTGTCCCAGGAGGAAAGGGCATAACTTTGGGAAATGATAAAACAAGGTATTCTAAGCCTAAACATTTCTATAACAAAAAGTCCAAATCTCAACCGTTAAACAGATATTGCAGGTTTTATATAGTGTCCTCCCCACCTCACTGTAATCGACTCTTCCATGTCTGATAGTTTCCAACTGGTCCAAGGTGAGCTAATATATCTATAATCATTTTGCAACTTACAGAATTATAATATCTTCACAATAACATGGTAAAGTAACTGCAGTTAGATGGAGGTGTGGTAGGTAATAGGACAGCTAGGCCACCCTTATGGGGAAATACTTAAGAAAATGCCATTTTCAACATGCAATATATCTTTACTGGTTGAGATTTGGAATATTTCTTATAGAACGTTTTAGGCTTAGAATATTTAGTTTTATCATTTCCCAAAGTTATGCCCTTTCCTCCTGGGACATCCTGTATATTATGAAAAATATTAACAACTGCCACCCTAAATATTGACAACTGCCACCCTAAATATTGACAACTGCCACCTAATTTGACAACTGCCACCCTAAATCAACTGCCAATATGACAACTGCCACCCTAAATATGACAGACCACCCTAATATTGACAACGGCCACCCTAAATATTGACAACTGCCACCTAAATATTGACAACTGCCACATTGACAACTGCCACCCTAAATATTGCTGGACCCTAAATATTGACAACTGCCACCCTAAATATTGACAACTGCCACCCTAAATATTGACAACTGCCACCCTAAATATTGACAACTGCCACCCTAAATATTGACAACTGCCAATATTGACAACTGCCACCCTAATATTGACAACTGCCACCCTAAATATTGACACTAAAATATTGACACTGCCACCCTAAATTTGCACTGCCACCCTAAATATTGACAACTGCCACCCTAAATATTGACAACTGCCACCCTAAATATACTTTATAATATTGACAACTGCCACCCTAAATATACTTTATAATCAACATCAATCCAATAGTCAATGAAAAGCCTAAAACTACACACCTACAAATAAATATATAATAACAATAACAAATAGAAAACTAAATATATACTGTATAATATGAATAGAAGGCTTGGATTGTGTCTTCATACTAATCACCAAGGCATGTTTGAAAACTAATTAATCAATATCACAATAAATATTTTGGATACGCGAAATTTGATGATTGTGTAAAACGCCTTTCGTTGTCAAAGAGTGAATAATTCCTCTGACGCGATAGTGAGGAATTATGCACCTCAACAATTATGAAGCAAGCGAAGAAAAATAAGCATAAAAATTAAACAAAATATTATATATATATATATATATATATGAAAGGAGAGAATAATGAGGAAAATCATAAAACGAAAAAGGAGAGGACGAAAAATGGTGAAGTGAAAATATATATCGAGGAATATTATGTACACAATGAGGTAAATAAGAGGGAAAATGAGGGAAATAAGGGAAAATTAGGGAAATAAGAAGGAAAATGAGGGAAATAAGAGGGAAATAAGAAGGAAAATGAGGGAAATAAGAGAAAATTATGGAAATAAGAGGGAAAATGAGGGAAATAAGACGGAAATTAGGGATTATAGATGAGGGGAAAAGAGAAATAAAGGGAAAAAAAGAGGGAAAATGAGGGGAATCAGAAGGGAAATGAGAGGGAAAATGAGGGGAAAACATGACCGGAAAGAAGATATTTTGTATTGTGAAGATAGAAACAGGGTGTCAAACAAAAGCCAAGTCTAGTATTTTTAATCTTTATCGTATGTGTAAATATGAAATTATGGTTTATAGTTCAAATTATGTCTTTGGAAGTGATAACATGGTCAAAACAATGCTATTTCATGTTCATTTTCTTAGCTTTCTCCTCATATTCATTCAAGTCTTTAAGGGGGTCACCGGCTTGTATTCATTCGACCCCATTAAGCCAACTGTTTTAAGACGTTTATCCCCATCCTGGTGTTGATTTCTTCCTGGCGAGCGATAGCGAGCCAGCATTGTGTGGAGAAATTCGGCTTCGCCGGAAACATTTTTCTATCGAAAAATTTACAAACTTAGCTTGCTGTCAAAACAAAAATATATATATGCTGGCTCGCTGCCGCTCGTCAGGAAAATATTGACACCTGGATTTTGTTGTGTTTTCTATATTCCAACTACTCCCTCGCGGGCATAGGCTGAGAGCCTGCACACTCAACCGCTGAACACGGTGAGGCCCGTGAGGTTTTGTTCCAGTCTAGGGAGTGAGACATGCGAAGCACCCCGGCTCAAAGCAACTCCATCTCTGAAGCTGCTCCGCCTCTGCGCTTCACCGTCTCATTTCCCAGACACGGACCCTCACTCTCAGAACGCCCCCTATTGAGCAATTAACTCACTAGGCATTGCCCCCTTGTAGCATATTTTGAATATGGGAATATTCATACAATGCTATTTAATCAGGGAACAATGAGGGTATTTTTTTGGCATTTCGGTGTGCTGTGGTAATGCACTGAAACTAGGTACAGCACAATTTCCATCCAAATAATATCTTCCC
>CM064549.1:6011607-6102925 GCA_032716605.1 Paralithodes platypus
GTGGAGGCATGGTTTGTTGCGGAGACACGAGGTTGGAGGATCTTGGCGGGATTTGGTAATAAATTATTAATTTTGATTTTGTTTTCCGGGTTGGTTGCGGTGTGACATGCTTGGAGATTTACTTCTTTTAAGACCGGCCTCGTCATTGTTTGTGTTCATCGAGGACATGTAATTGCGGTAGAAGATCTTAATTTGCATTGGGGGGGTCAATGTTGGGGAGGGCTTTGGGTCTGGTACCATTTTGTCAAGATGGTGGTTGATGGTGCTGGAGATGTCGGAGTTGGAGTATCCGTTATTTACTAAAACTTGGGATAGTCTTTCTAGTTCCTGGCGGGTGTCCGGCCCAGGTATATCAGGGTGCGGTGAGGGCTCTCCTAACATAGGCGGAGATGGAGGATAGAAGAATAACGGCCGGGGGCATTCACTATCGCCGTTGAGGCATTGTCCCTGGTGTTTAGTGTGGTTTAATGTAGACGGTGGTTTTTGAACCCATGGTCGTTTCAGAGCTACGAGGATGTCGAGGAAGGGGAGTTGTCCATTGTTAGATTTTTCAAAGGGTTGAAATTAAGTCCGGAGGGAGGTCATGAAGCGACGCTTGGGAGTTTTTCCTGTAGTTCGTGGAGGTCCTTGATTTGCAGCGTAAGGATTTCATCCACGTTCTCTACAGTAGACGGCGGGTCGTTTGGCAGCTAGGAGCTCTTCCTCGTATGGTTACCCCCCATGAAAAGTTCGCAAAAAGAACTCCTAGGGGGCTTGCCCATCGCCACAACCGTCTATCTGCTTGGTACATGTTGCCGCCGTGGGGCAAAGGAAGGGGGCCTCCTTGTGTACATAGCTCCAGTAGTGTTTTCAGGGCCTTTCTCCGGGATGTCCAGTGTAGGTGTAATCAGGGGGCAATGATAAATTCGACGTAGAATCATGTCCAATGGTCCTATCCACTGGCACGTTGGTGAAGCAGGCTTTCTAACGTCGGAGAGAGGAGATTGTGTGGGTTGTTGTTACGGGGGGCGTCCTCGTAAAATTTCCAAGAAAATCCGTGGGGGCTGAGTTAAGGTTGAATTGGATGGGCACGTATGGGGTTTGGGGGGTGAGGAGGTTGTTCAGCGGCCCTTGGCGATCTGGTAGGTGGCACAGTGGGATCTGGGAGATGATGGGGCGGAGGGGGTTCCCAGGTTTGTGTGTTTTGATGGTTCCGTACGCATAACCAGGGGTGTATTCTCCGGCGAGGTTTTTAAGGGGGGTCCCTCCTTGGTTTGCTGTTGATGGCGGTGTTGATGGTGGTGTTGGATATACGTTTGATTTCGTTGGTTGGGTTGCGGGTGATCTTTTTAAATTTAGTGTTGTCACTTAAGATGACGTCCATTTTTCAACGCCAAACAAGGAGGGATCCACCTTAAAAAAATCGTCGGAGAATACACCCCTGGTTATGCGTACGGAACCATCAAAACACACAAACCTGGGAACCCCCTCCGCCCCATCATCTCCCAGATCCCCACTGCCACCTACCAGATCGCCAAGGCCCTGAACAACCTCCTCACCCCCTACGTGCCCAGCCAATTCAACCTTAACTCAGCCCACGATTTCTTGGAAATTTTACGAGACGCCCCCCGTAACAACAACCACACAATCGCCTCTCTCGACGTAGAAAGCCTGTTCACCAACGTGCCAGTGGATAGGACCATTGACATGATTCTACGTCGAATTTATCATTGCCCTGATACACCTACACTGGACATCCCGGAGAAGGCCCTGAAAACACTACTGGAGCTATGTACCAAGGAGGCCCCCTTCCTTTGCCCCCGGGGCAACATGTACAAGCAGATAGACGGTGTGGCGATGGGCAGCCCCCTAGGAGTTCTTTTTGCGAACGTTTTCATGGGTACCATCGAGGAAGAGCTCCTAGCTGCCCAACGACCCGCCGTCTACTGTAGATACGTGGATGACATCTTCGTGCAAATCAAGGACCTCCACGAACTACAGGAACTCCAGCGTCGCTTCATGACCTCCTCCGGACTTAATTTCACCTTTGAAAAATCTAACAATGGACAACTCACCTTCCTCGACATCCTCGTAGCTCTGAACGACCATGGGTTCAAAACCACCGTCTACATTAAACCAACTAACACAGGACAATGCCTCAACGGCGATAGTGAATGCCCCCGCCGTTATCTCTATCCTCCATCTCCGCCTATATTAGGAGAGCCCTCACGCACTGCTCTACCTGGGCCGACACCCACCAGGAACTAGAAAGACTATCCCAAGTTTTAGTAAATAACGGATACTCCAACTCCGACATCTCCAGCACCATCAACCACCATCTTGAAAAATGGTACACCCAAAGCCCTCCCAACATTGACCCCCCCAATGAAATTAAGATCTTCTACCGCAATTACATGTCCTCTGAACACAAAAATGACGAGGCCGTCTTAAAAGAAATAATCTCCAAGCATGTCCACCCAACCAACCCGGAAAACAAAATCAAATTAATAATTTATTACAAATCCCCCAAGACCTCCAACATCGTTCTCCGCAACAAACCAGCCTCCACCAAGATAAAGAGCCCGATGACCGACGATCACGTCATTTACCAACATACCTGTAATTATGAGGACTGTGGACCTCATTCCTATATTGGTATGACGCAGACTCGTCTTTCACGTCGGTTAACTCTTCATCTTCAGGCTGGAGCCATCAAAGACCACTATCTCACCCCTCACACCCTCACCTCACACGCAACGAGTTAGAGAAACACACCACCATACTCGATAAAGAAAGTGACCCAAGGAGATTACCTATACTCGAAGCTTTATATATCCAAGCCTTACATCCCAACATCAACAACCAAACTCTGGACCTGCAGATCCTTCCTTCTGCCAAAAGGCACTACCCTACAAGACCTAACACCCCTCCTCGCCCCCCGGTGCCCTTGACGCAGTCCCCCGCAGCTACCTCCTTCAGCTTCGTCTTCTGCAGGCGCCACACAACTTAGGCCACGCCCCTCGACACGCAGCCAATCAGCTTCGACCCCACCTACTGACCACCATCCCGCATCCAGTGCGCATGCGTGAAGCGGTTACCCCCTTTCTCTCTCCTAGTTTACCCTTCCACCAATAGCAGACTTTTGCCCCCTGTTTTCCGCCTCCTCTGATCCTCCACCCTCTATATATACCCTCCCTGTTTACCTTTTATATCATTCCTTCCTTACTTGATAATGCTGGTTGTCCAGTGAAACGCGTCGTATATCCTGTATCTTCATGTACTTCAATGTAACCCTGTACCACCATGAATTTTGCTCATCTCCTTCATCTACTTCCTGCCACCCAGCGAAAACTCATCAGAGACCTGGAAACTTTGAATAATAAAATTTCCAACGCAGAAATTGCCATTTCTTTCAACCTCGTATGTATTACAGAAAATTTATTACCTGGCTTTACCAACATATATATATATATATCATTTTTAACAAGGAGTATTTTAATGTTCATGTCTGGTGATATCGTATGTCGATCTGCTAATAGCTAGCTTGGACTTTATTCTCTTTCACTCTTATAATATATCATATATATTTATTCAGACAAACAAGTTCACTATTTTGGTAGCAGTAGTAGATATAATTAAGTGTTGTGTAAGCAGTGAATTAACGTTATTGTTTTGTTAAGGGGGGATGATTCACTTTTTGATGGATTTTTTAATTTATTACTTATTTTTCTAGTTCCTTCCCTATACCTCCATTAAACTTGAAAAAACATCCATGAGACCCCCCTTCTAGATTAATTTGTACATTTTTCGGTAGATAAATGTCCCGGCTGAAGGCCGGTTCTTCCAAAATAACAGGCTCACTATCGTTCGCCAGGAAAACAAATGACACCTAAATAGCACAAAAGGTCTTATTATTGACAAGGAAATGGGGGGAAGGTCTTAAAACCGACAAACTAATGGGCAAACATCCTAAAAATTGAAAACTAATGGGGATAAACATGAGGGAGAAGGGGATCTAGAAAAAAGACCCATCTCCCCGTAAGTGTAATCGTATTTCTAGTTCTCGCCTGTTAAATTAGCTCTGCATTATTCTCTTTCATTGTCTGTCTGTCTGTCTGTCTGTCTCGTTCTTCTTGTTATCTATTCCCTATGTCTTCCTTTCTTTATTCCCATCTATTCTTTCTTCTACTCTCTCATCTTTTGTCTTGTTCTTCCTCTTCTTCTTCTTTCGTATTTTTTCTTTTCCCTTTCCTTCGTTCTTCTTATCCTCTTCTTCTCCCTCCCCTTCTTACTTCTTGTTATTCTTCTTCTCCCTTTCTTTCTTTCTTCCTCGTTTCTCGCCTCCGACTCCGTTCCAGAAAATTGCAGTCTCTGACCGCCTTACCAATCCTATACTGTATATACAGTATATATTATATACACCACCCCCTTCTCTCTCTCTTTCTTACACACACACACACCTTCGCATCATAAGATACATTGTCATGGTTCACAGCTCTATTCGTACCCTCCTTCCTACCCCCGCCCCCTCTCTCACTATATATACTGTATATATATATATATATATATATATATATATATATATATATTTACTTGAACATTCCTTACAAGCCCCATCACCACCTACTTACTCTCTTTCCACACACACACACACACACACACACGCACACGTATTCATCCACCAATATTTCCCTTTCATAATAGATAGCGTCTTTCCCTCTTCCTCTCCACTCCTCCCATGAAGCCCTAGGAAGAGGTCAATAAGAAATAAGTTCAATAAAAGTAAGACGTGAGGGAAGTTAATTGTCTGAACAGATGGGGGAAAACAAAGGGGGGGGGGGGGCTCGTTCTTTTATAGGTCTGGGAGTGGGAGGGTATAGCTCTTGGTATCCATGGTAACAGGAAGTGGAGTGGATGTGGAGGAGGGGAGAGGGAGGAGGTGGAGAAGACTGGAGGTAAAACAGGGCAAAAGGGAGAGAAGGATATGGAAAAGAATGGAGGAAAACATTGTAAAAGGGAGAGAAGAAGAGGATGTGGAGGAGGGGAGAGAGGAGGGAGGAGGAAGTGGATGGAGAATAATGGAGTAAATACAGGGCAAAGGGAGAGAAGGAAGTGGAGAAGAATGGAGAAACATAGGGTAAAGGGAGACAAGGAGAGGACATAAGATAAAAGAGGAACGAGGAGGAGAAGAAGAGGAAGTGGACTGACGAAGAGAGAGAAGAACAAAAACAGGGTAAAGGGAGAAAATGAGATATAAGGAGAAGACATACGGATATAAAGAACAACGTAAGGGAAGAAGAAGAGAGAATGGAGATACCAAAGGGTAGAGAGAAAGAATATATAACAAGAAGATATAGAAGAACAGGGTATAGGAAGAGAGAGAAGGAAAAAGGATGAGGAAAGAGAAAAGAAGAATGGAGAGAAGAAAAAAAAAAGGGTAAAGGGAAAGAAGATAAGACAGGGAGATAGAGAAGAAGAGCGTATAGAAAGAGGAGAGGAGGAAGACAGAGAAGGAGAAGAGAAGAAATGGAGATAACACAGGGTAAAGGGAAAGAAGGAAATAAGATAAGACAAGAAGAATATAGACGAACAGCGTATAGGAAGAAGAGATAAGGATAACAGATGAGGAAGAGAAAAGAAGAATTGATAAATAACAGGGAAAGAAGAAAAAGTAGGAAAGGAGATAAGGCAAGAAAAGGCAGAACAGCGTATTGGAGGAAGAGAAAAGAAAAATGGAGAAGGAAAGGTAAAGGCGGAAAGAAAAGGAGAGTAGGTATGAATATTAGATAAACATGTACAACATAAACGAGGCGAGCTTAACCACTTCAGCACCATGACGCCTTTTATACCTTGGATTATGGCTAAAAATGGGTGATTTCCTGCAGTTTAAGAAGGACCTATGTGAAGAAGACGAATAAGAAAAAGAATATGAAGTATATAGTAGTTTAAGTACGACCTACAGTAGGTTTCCAAGAGGGTCTATGGAGATCGTAGTTACCCATTTGAGTCGTATAGGCAGATTACAAACTAAAGAAAATCCTCTAATGGTAACCAGAATATGATGCAAATTACGTATCGGTGGTGAAATGGTTAAAAGATAAGGAAACTGAACAAAGAAGTAAACGAAAAGAAAAGAGAAAATATAAGACAAAGGAGAAGGGAAAGGAGAAAAATACAGAAAAACAAGAAAGGAGGGAGAATGAGAACAGGTGATAAAGGAGAAGAGAGTGAAGGAAGGAAGGAAGGAGGAAAGAAACAAATAATAATATGAAGAAAGCTAATTATGTCGTAAACTGCGCCTTAATCTAAAACAGGGAAAATTAATAGTATTAAGAAGAAGACAGAAGAAGAATAAGAAGAAAACAAAAAACTAAGAATAAGAAGACAAGAAGAATAGGAAGAATAAGAATAAGGAAGCAAAGAAGAAGGGTCGAAGATGAAGAGGAGCAGGAAGAAAACAATAAAAAGGTAGGAAAAGAAGAGTAAGGTGAAGACAAAGATAAACAAAACATAACAAATATCTAGATACTTGCCTGATCCATAAACTATCGGTACCTCTAAGTCTCTCTCTCTCTCTCTCTCTCTCTCTCTCTCTCTCTCCTTGAAATTGAAATCGTGATGCGTTTTTCAATTTCCATTCTCCACGCAATAAATCCGAAAAGAAATCGCTAGCCATGAGCGGACTGTGTGTAAGAGAGAGAGAGAGAGAGAGAGAGAGAGAGAGAGAGAGAGAGAGAGAGAGAGAGAGAGAGAGAGAGAGAGAAAGAAAGCGAGACCATGCATATATATACAGTATATATATATATATATATATATATATATATATATATATATATATATATATATATATATATATATATATAGTGTGTGTGTCTGTGATAATAATAACAATTGTCGGTTTATTGTTCGGTTGCAGCCGTGAGACTGAAAATCTACAGTGTATTTCTTGACCTAGGTACAGTTACATGCATATTCTATTAACTACAAGGTCACATGCGACTTTTGGCGACCGTGAGGTGCCGAATTCCCACCATAGTACATACGCAGATGCACTGATGAGAAGATATGTACTATACGTGTAAGCTAACGCAAGGTGGTATTTGAGCAGCTTGGCTAGGGAGGAACCACGATACAATCTTCTCCATCATGATAGCCGAAAATACCTTTAGGATTCTAGGGGACTCGAACCCTCGACCTTGCATTCAGTGTACAGCCCCTTAGACCACTGTGTATGTATGTGTAAGTGTACAGAAATAAATAAATGCACGTATTCCAAGTTATATATACACACACACACTCACTCTTTATCTCACACACATACACTTTGCCTCATATATCTACTGTATCTATTAAGTCTCTTTTTCTCTCATTTCTCCATCTACTGAAGCCTCTAAGCACGCTCTTGCTCGTTCTCTCTCTCTCTCTCACACAAGGGAGTAGTTTTTTCGATAATCGCCGAACCAAAAAGCTTCCACCACAAAAGCTCTCAGAAAGTAATGAGCAAGGGATTACAAAGGCAAGACTCATTAAGGGGAGATATCCACTTGAGCGATTTTTTTCTGGACCTCTTTCTCCCTCATGTTTAGCCCCATTGCTTTTGATATTTTAAGACATTCGCACCATAATTAAGAACTTTCGCCCCATTTCTGTCAATTTTAAGACCTTTCATGCAATTTAGGTGTCGATGTTTTCCTGGCGAGCGATAGCGAGCCTGTAATTTAAGAGGACCCGGCCTTTGGCCGGGAAATTTTTCTACCGAAAAATGTACACATTTATCTTGAAAGGCGGCCTAGAGGGTGTAATATTAAGCTTGATGGAGGTCTAGGGAACTAACTAAAACCCTCCCCTAAGTCAATGTCAACACAAGCTGGGCCAAGCTACTATAGTCTATTTTTGTTCCAACTGATGGTAAATTGCATCCCTCAACAGTTTTCTCTCTCTCTCTCTCTCTCTCTCTCTCTCTCTCTCTCTCTCTCTCGTTACATACAGTACATCAGCATGTCATCTTCTCATATATATATTTGCTTCCTCCTACCTCTTCTCTTCTCTCTTTTTCTGATAGTATTTCATTAACAGCCATTTTGTTTGTTTTCTATATTCCAACTACTCCCTCTCGGGCATAGGCTGAGAGCCTGCACACTCAATCGCTGAACACGGTGAAGCCCGTGAGGTCTTGTTCCAGTCTAGGGAGTGAGATATGCGAAGCACCCGGGCTCGAAGCAATCCCATCTCTGAAGCCTTCTCTGCGCTTCACAGTCTCATTCCCCACACTCGGACCCTCACTCTCAGAACGCCACCTATTGACCAATTAACTCACTAGGCATTGCCCCCTGTAGCATATTTTGAATATGGGAATATTCATACAGTGCTACGCATGCAGTTGCATACGTTCTGTTCTTATATTTATCGCCAATCTCTTCTCTTCTCTCTCTCTCTGTCTCTCTCTCTCTCTCTCTCTCTCTCTCTCTCTCTCTCTCTCTCTCTCTCACTCTCACTCACACACACACAGAACCAGGAGGAGCAGAGTGTAAGGTGAAATATGGTGATCATTAAATTGGTGGGATTTGTGAATAGGGGAGCTTCTACCTCTATGTTTTCCCTCCTCCTCCTCCTGCCTCTCTTCCTCCCCTTCCTGCATCTCTTCCCCTCTTATTTTTCTTCTTCTTCCTCCTCCTTCCTCCTCCTACGACTTGTACTTCTTCGTCTGTTTATCCTTCTTTCCTTCCGTTCACCATTTCCTTCTGTACAACTTTACCTTCCATTGTTATTCTCGTCTTTCTCCTGTTTCCTCCTCTTGCTAACTACTTGTTTCTTTGATTTTGTTATGTATTTTATCACAATGTGTTTGCAGGTTTATGTACGTTTTTGTAAATGTGTCCCAATTTTATATAACTCCAATATTGTTTTAAGGTTACACTTATTTATATTGTGTATTATTTCCTGCATTAACCGCTACTTCTTTGTCCATCCCCCCCCCACCCCCTCTCTCTCTAGAATTAAGTCCTGACCACCTCGTTTGGATCGTAAGGTCTGTGTGGCCAGTGTATCTATGTGCCTATGTAAATCTCTCTCTCTCTCCAATATTAACTTTATATTATTCTGATACACTTATTATTTTCTTCACCAACCGCTACTATTCTCCCCCCTCTCTCTCTCTCTCTCTCTCTCTTTCTCTCTCTCCTGTTACACTTAGTTTTCATGTTCTTCACTAAACGCTACTTATTTTTCATATCCCCCCTCTCTCTCTCTCTCTCTCTCTCTCTCTCTCTCTTTCTCTCTCTCTCCTGTTACACTTATTTATCATGTTCTTCACTAAACGCTACTTATTTTTCATATCCCCCCCTCTCTCTCTCTCTTACATATATGGAGCTCCGTCATGGCTAGTCATAGCTATTTACTTACCGTCATGTCTCCTCTCTGCCGTCTCTCCACTTCCACCACGATACTTTAATGCACATTTTACATATATATTTTCTCTTGTCTATTCATCTGTAACTAGATCCATTACATTATTTGTTAGGGGATTATAATTTTTAGGTGCTTTTATTTCAATCAGACTATGACATTAATTGACTTAAGATGGAAGATTATATTTATGGGGAGGTATGTCGTTTTTCAGGATCCCCTTTTCCTTCACGTTAAGCCCCACTAGTTTTTAGATTTTAAGATCTTCGGCCCATTAATTTAGCGTTTTTAAGACACTATGCCCCATTTCTTTGTACATAATAAGACCTTTCGTACCATTTAGGCGTCGATTTTTTCCAGGCAAGTGAGAGCGAGTATGTAATTTTAACAGTAACCGGCCTTCGGCCGGCACATTTTTCTATCGAAAAGTGTACAAATTTATCTTGAAGGGGTTTCTAGTTGGTGTTTATTACAGCTTCATAGAGGTCTAGGGTGGAAACTAATACATTGATAAAAATATCCATATATGAGCAAATCAATTCGTCCAAATACAGTATATTGGGAGTATTAATAACTCAAAGGAACATGTTAAAAGACAGACGAGGAAATTATCAAAACTATTCGCTGTGATCACCTACCAATATATTGTAAATATAGTTTTCAACACCAATATGACACCAAATTAAATAAATGAAAGAATGTGATTCTTCCAGGATTCGACCCCAGGATATCACATACCCACTCTAACCATCCAACCATAAAGACAAAAAGATAAACATAATACAAAAACAAGAATAACATAAAATACAAGAACAGACAAAAACTACATAACACAACAAAGTTAAGACGAAGCGAGCCAAAAAGCACGCTCCGGAAAAAACGTAAATATGCGCCAAAAACTCCTATACATAAAGATAATGAAAAAAAGGCGGACCCTAAAAAATCCTTGAGTCAATAAACTGGCTAGGCAATGCTAAAAATATGGATTAAAAAAGTTGGGAGGAGCGAAAGTTTGTGGGAAAAGTTTGTGTTTTGAAGGGGAGTATGACAAATGTAAAACGATGAATAAAGAAAAGGAAAACTAATAAAACAATATATAAATAAATATAAAAAACAACACAGATAATACAATAAATAAATAAAAAATTACAACACAATAAAATACAAAACATATCTATCTATCTATCTATTGCCTGACGCCGTGATCCCCGAAGGGGTGGCCACGAACGAACCGCCCCCATGCACCTCTGTCCCCAGTCAGTCGACGCCCATCCCACCAACCAGCACCACGTTCATGTAGTTCCTCACTCCATCCTTCCACCTCTCATTCGGTCTACCTCTCCCTCTCTGTCCCTCCACCTCGCTCTCGTACACCCTCTTAGTCATTCTCTCGCTTTCCATACGTTCCATATGGCCGAACCATCTCAAGTTGTTCCTTTTCACACTTTCCAGCACATCTACCTCCACACAGCCCGTAGCCTAGTAGGTAGAGCTCTCGTCTCACACACGAGGGGTCGGGGGTTCAATCCCGGCCGGGCGGAGACAAATTGGGCTTGTCTCCTTTCATGTGTTAGCTTCAGTTCACCTAGCTGTAAATAGGTACCTGGAATAAGTGGACGACGTTGTGACGTCCCATCTGGGGTTGGCAAAAATGGTACAAGGCGAGATGGGTATCATATGGTTCACCTAAGCTGATGGCTACCTAAGCCTTCGGGCAAGACGGTACCGTCTATAGTGAGAATGGTACCATACAGATCCACCCTAAGCCTTCGTTTCCGATGTCGCCAATTGGCTAAATACAGACTACACACACATCCACAGCCATTCCCACAGTACATAAAACACTTAACATGCATTTCACGCAATACATTCCCAGTTAAGGAGGCGCGATAATAATGAGCTTAGCTCGCATTGCGTGGATTCCCCTTGACGAACAAGTAACTGAGTAACCACACCTCCTTCTTACTTCCTCATTAGTCTGTCTATCCCTCCATGTAACTCCGCACGCACTCCTTAAGTGCTGTATATACTGTATATACTCTATATATATATATATATATATATATATATATATATATATATATATATAAGTCGCTACCATCAAAAATTCATAAACATTTTGGTGGAAGAAAAAACTGGCAGATAAATTTTAGAAGACAGAATTTTTTTTGAAAAAATTTATGAAAAAGTGTGGATAGCTGTGTGGGTAAATACAGAAGGAAGAAGAAGAAGAAGAGGAGGAGGAGAAAGAGGGAGGTGGAGGAGGAGGAAGAAGAGGGAGGTAGAGGAAGAGGAGGAAGAGTAAGAGAGAGGTAGAGGAGGAGGTGGTGGCGGAAGAAACGGGGAGAAGGAGGAGGAAGAAGCGAGAGAAAAGGAAAAAGAGAAAGAGGTAAAAGAGAGGGATACGAGGAATAAGATTAATGAGAAAAATAAGAGGAACAAGGTTAAAGAGAAGGATAAGAGAAAGAGGTAAAAGAGAGAGAGAGAGGAAGAAGAGGCAAAGGGAGGACCAAGAGGTAAAAACCGAAAGGAAGAACGAAGTAAAAGATAGAGGCAACACGAAAACAAATAGGAGAACGAGGAAGAAGAGGAGGAAAAGGAAAAGGGAGAATGACAGGACTAACTAGAAAGAGAGTGAGTGAGTGTGAGCGAAAGAGAGAGATAGAGAGAGAAAGATAGGGGGGGGGGGGTGACAGGACTAACATGAGCGAGAGAACTAGAGAGCAAGCTAGAAACTCCCCAACTGAAGGGTTCTTGGGGTCTCACCTTGCTTCACTACAGTTTTATTCAAGATTGTTTAGTTGTTGTTGTTGTTGTTCCCTAAGCTGCCTGGCCGAACAGCCCCGAGTCCCTGAGGAAGGCCATGGCCACGATCGGGCTTTCCCACAGAGCTCTCATTGAGTGTAGATTGTGTTGTTGGCGTAAGTGGTTGTGTGAAATGCAGTCTTCTATGATGTGTTTAATGGTATGGAGTGATTGTTTAGTTAAGTTGACCATTGTATGTGTGTGTGTGTGAATGTTAAGGAGGTAGTAGTGAGTGAGATACGGGCAGTGGGGGGGCTGGCTCTCGCTCTCGCTCTTGCTCTTGCTCTCGCTTGCTTGCTTGCTTGCTCTCTCTCGCTCTCTCTCGCTCTCTCTCTCTCTCTCTCTCACACACACGCGCACGCGCGGCTAGCTCAATGGTACCGTCCCTGCCTGCAACCCAGCAGGCCCGGGTTCAAATCTCGCTGAGGTTGACGAAGGTTTTCTGAGACATAGCCGGCTGCTACGATCTCCCTCGAGCAAGGAGATGGGTAATTGTCATTGATAATAATGTCTAGGAGGTGGGACAATACGAGCCAAAAACTCAATTCCTGTCAAACTACAATTATGAATATATATATAGAGAGAGAGAACGTTAAGGAGGTGTAGTAGTGAGTGCAGATCGAGACAGTGGGGGGTTGAAAAACATGGAGTGGAAAGTCCTTCTGTGTTTTATGTCACTGAACAAACACCCTCCGACATTTATACCCTCTCTCTCTCTTACTCACTCTCACTCTCACTCTCTCTCTCTCTCTTACATCATTACCCTTCTCCCATTTGTATCTTGTTATCCACTCTTCCTTCTTCTGTCCCAATATGCCTACCCCTCCCTCCCTCTCTCCTTTGTACTCCTTTGTACTCTTACATTCGTTCCTGTTTAACAAACCTCTTAGACTTCTTCCACGATATCCTCAACCTCTACGATGAGAGTAAAGCTGTAGATATTATATACCTTGATTTTCAAAAGGCCTTTGACAAAGTTCCCCACAAACGTTTACTGCTAAAACTAAAAGCGCATGGAATACAAGACGGTGTGTTGAAATGGATAGAAAATTGGCTCAGCAACAGAAAGCAAAGGGTAGTCATAAACGGTAAGGCATCTAAATGGACCAATGTAAGTAGCGGGGTACCCCAGGGATCGGTACTAGGACCAATTCTCTTTCTAATTTACATCAACGACATAGATGAGGGTCTCACCTGTACAATCTCAAAATTTGCTGACGATACAAAAATTGCAAATAGCGTACTCTCAAAAGAACAAGTTGACGATATGCAACACAATCTAGATAAATTGTCATGTTGGGCCCAAATTTGGCAAATGAGTTTCAATGCGGATAAATGTAAAGTACTACATGTCGGATACCTAAATGAGAAAGCAAACTATTCGATGAATGGCACCCAGCTTAAGAATGTAAACAGAGAAACCGATCTGGGAGTAACAATATCGAGTAACCTAAAACCGAGTCAACAATGTTCAGAAGTTGTTAAGAAGGCAAACAAAATAATTGGCTTTATAGGCAGGTCATTTGAGCATAAATCCAAAGAAGTTATCCTAACCCTTTACAATTCCTTAGTCCGCCCTCTTCTGGAATACTGCGTTCAATCCTGGTGCCCTTATTACCAAAAAGATATAAACAAGCTAGAACGAGTTCAACGTAGAATTACCAAAATGATACCTAGCCTAAAGAACAAACCATACGAAGAGCGTCTTAGAGAATTAAATCAATTTCCTTTAACCCAGCGCAGATTAAGAGGTGACTTAATTCAAGTGTTCAAAATCATCAAAGGCATCGACAATATGAACTGTAGTAAGTACTTCACTATCGACCAATCTAATTACATGCGGGGAAACGGTTGCAAAATTATTGGTAAATCTTTTAACTCGCACGAATCTAAGAATTTCTTCTTCAATCGAGTTGTCAACTTGTGGAATGGGCTTCCCCGAAACGTTATAGACTGCATCACCGTTGATTCATTTAAACTCCGCTAGACAAATATCTCTCATCAAACCCGCGACTGACTGCGTTTGTAAATGAATAACTTTATTTTATCCCCCCCTCAGTTACTAACCCATCTGTCCTCTACTAACTTCCTAATCCTGCCACGGACATTAGTTCCAGGGCAGTAATTCCCTTTCCCACTCTAAACCACTGTTTGGACACTTGATCCTCAGTGTTTTGGAGGACAAGCAACCTAGAAGGGTCACTAGATATGTTGTTGCTTGATTTCCTTTGTACTCCTTTGTACATCATTACCCTTCTCCCATTTGTATCTTGTTATCCACTCTTCCTTCTTCTGTCCCAATATGCCTAACCCTCCCTCCCTCTCTCTCTCTCTCTCTTACATCATTACCCTTCTCCCTTTATCATTTTCCACTCATCCTTCTACTATATCTACATACCCCACTCCTAGTCTCTCTCTCTCTCTCTCTCTCTCTCTCTCTCTCTCTCTCTCTCTCTCTCTCTCTCAATCGTAGTTTCCCTCCTGCAAAAAAAAAATAAAACAAAAATTATATATATATATATATAAATAAATATTATAACACTAAGTCATTTCCTGTTCTGTCTGGCCTTTATGATAATGGAGGTATTTCTGTAGAAAGTGGCAGAAGGAATTATTCACATTTTCCTGCAATAATGGTGCTGGTATTTAACCCCTTCTGCACCGGCGACGTTTATTTTTAGTTATATTCTAGCTATATTTAGACGATGTTGTGCAGCATAAGAAGGATCTGTGGCAGTACAAGGGGTAAGTGAGATATTTCGAAGCCTGTTACTTGCTTGAAGCCTTTTTAACCCCTAAATGTCGGCGCGCAACATAAGTCGAGTATAATAAATCTGGACTATCTGATGGCGCGCGACATAGGTCGTGTGGCAATTTCAGCACGTAATGTTGCTGAGAGAGAGAGACAAGTGGTGGCAGGAGAGTAGCGAGCGTATGACTGCTCCAGACCACCGCGGCGAACCTACTGACACGAATCCCACCTCCTCCCTCCCTCTCTCACTCGCTACATACTGAATTGTATGGGGAAAGTACCGAATTACATGCTTTTTGCACTCGTGTTGCGCGGTTGTTGCAAGAAAACTAGCCGTCATAAAAGGATCGTTATGGTGTCATTGGAAAGCTCTGTTTATGCCCTTTCAGAAATAGATACTTGTTTTACGCTCTGGGTCTTATTTAGGCATGAAAATGATCACGTAAACAGCCCTATTTTGGCTAAAAACATCCCGCTGGGCGGTACATATAAATAGACCGCTAGGCTGCTAATAAGGTGTTAAATGGAAGAAAATAGTCTAAATAAAGCTAGAATATAATGCAAAAAACGTCGCCGGTACCGAAGGGGTTAATGTACACCTGGAATATATATGTACACCAATACCACCAGGCACGTCGCTCATATCCCAATAGTTGTATTTACCCGCTGGATTCCCTTCTCCTTCATGCTTAGCACCGTTACCTTTGAAATTTCAAGACATTCGCCCCCTTTGTTTGACAATTTTTAAGACCTTTCATGCCATTTAAGTGTATTTTTTTCGTGGCGAGCGAAAGCGAACCTGTAATTTTAAGAGGAACCGGTCTTTGGCCGGAAATTTTTTCTGTCGAAAAATGTACAAAATTATCTTCCAGGGGGGTTAAGTTTAGTTTTGTTTTAAAGCTTGATGGAGGTCTAGGAAGATAACTAAACTAATATAGAAAGATAAACAAATAAGTAAACAAATGAGCGCATCCCCTCTTCACCCTTTCACGATATGAGGACGCCTTTCTACCTTTTATTCTGGCTGTTAGTAGACGATGCTTTCAGATTAGGTAAGACTTGTGGGAGTCGCGAGAGATAATTGAGATAGACTTTGACCCTTTGATTTCCCGAGAGCGTTCATTAATTTCATTGATTTCGTTAATTGGGTTTATTTGTAAGTTAATTTTGAGTTGGTATATTACGAACTGAATAAAATCATCTAATATTAGCCAGAACAAGTGATAATGCTTCCCCGAATGTTGAAAGGGTTAATCGTTATCTGGGCTTCAAATAATTGTTAAAACAGATTCATAAATGGGTTTGATCTGGCTCATATATATACTATAAATGTTTTTCAGTCTGACCCTTATCAACCCATATCCTTCCAACCCCCCCTTTCCTCTCTACCTTTATGTACTGTACACGTTGGAGGGCATCTGTTAACAGATCCAGCGGACTTTGAGACTTGGCATCTACAATCATCTAGTTTACAGGAGCTAATCGAACATTATTTTATAGTTTATTGTATTTATATATATATATGCATTTTTTTTCGTTTATCCCTTCCTCTCAAGCTTAGTGCGTTTCAGTTTAATCAGGAAAATATATCTTTATTTTTGTTCTCTCTCGCTCTCGCTCTCTCTCTCTCTCTCTCTCTCTCTCTCTCTCAGAAACAAGACAGAAAATAAGCACTTCTCGAAAGGGTAGTCAATAACATTCCGTCTTATCAACTCGCCACCTCCTACTAGTTCCCTACAATATCTTTCAATACACCGCAATGTTGCATCTCTTTCGCTCTTCTATCGCAGTATTCTTCAGAGCTTTCTCAGTGTATACCCCTCCCTTACGGTGAGTGGATTGCACCCGCGTTAAAACACAACCCCACTATTATTCTGTCCAGCTCTCCAACCCAAGAATTAACAAATATTTTCGTCTTTCTTCTACTCAACAAGTAAACTCTGGAACTCTCTCCCTCAATCAATCTTTCCTTCATAAATAGGCCTATAATAAGTATTTATTCCCCAAATCCCTAGGTGCGCTCAGACTAATCAGATTTACCTGGGCGCCCTTCATTTGCTCCCACCTGCTTATCAGAGTTCGTTAATCAGTAGCACAGGTAAGATCTCATCTCCCACCACCACCACCACCATCACCACCACCACCACCACACTCCTACTCCTACTCCTCCTCCTCCTCCTCCTCCATCCACCCCTTCACCTGCCCGGACGCATATTTCCGAAGTCGAGACTAGTATATATCATAAGGGAAATTAGGACCAATCAGAGGCCGCAGTGGCAGTGACGTCACCCACAAGGGGAGGAGCCAGTCTGTCTGTCACTCTCTCTCTCTCTCTGGGTGAGGAGCCTGCCTGCCTCTCTTTGGTTTCTCTCTCTCTCTGGTAAATAGAAGAAGTAAGTCACCTAGTATAACAAGTTATTTCAAATATTAACTACATTAAGGATACATTATGATTGTGCTATGTTATGGTTATGAGTAAATAAGAGTAGCCTACCGTATTACGCGTATTGCACAACCATGGACAGAAATTCCTTGACAATTTTAGAAGGCACAATATTATTTCACTGGCGAACTATATTGATTCCTGTGACACTTAAGCAGTTAACCTGTGCTGATAATTTCAAGAAGGAACTTAAGTCACTCATATATCTAAAGGGTTATATATACAGTATATACATAGCCTATACATTACTTTATTTTAAATGTCATTAACACATTAACATTATCAGATAGTACAATATATTAAGCATCAAATGTTATGAAATAGTTAATGGTTTAAGTGCATAAGGTAGAGCCAAAGGCTAATTAGTAGGCTATAAAATTATACGATACGTATTAGTGAGTTGGGCCTAGGCATATAGGCTACTTTGGCCTTATAATTAGGGTTGGGTGTGAAGGGGATCTGCCTTGTGTGAGCCAATCGACTTTCTGTAGACTCTCATTTTCTTGTATTCTTATGTATGACAGCTATTTCTATATTTTGCTAAATATTACTTTTATTGTAGTCGATATGTTATGATGTGACAATGTTAATGAATATTTATATAAGTACAGTAGTGGTTAGGGCTACTTGAACACCTCTTAACCCCATTATATCCATGTCGGTACAATATTGTACCGCCCTCGATACTTTAAGCCAATATAATATGTCATTTTTAAATAAAGCACAATGTTACAAATAATCCTGATCAAGACACTGGGAACACAACAAATAATAATTTTAAGCAAAAAAACAATGAGTTCAATCAGCCTGTTCTCTAATATTAACGATTTGTATCGTGAAAGGCGCTGAACATAAAGAAACCATACGATATGAAGTGAGACATTTGGCATAAAGGTTACACTCACCTGTAAGGTTGGACTGTGATTCCAGATGTATGATGAGATATAATTGTGAATTTTGTTATTCCGATCATATCAATCTATCACTTTCTCTCCTATCATTGATCTTTACTTATTCCCTTAGTCTATGTCTCGATTCAGCCACCCCTAGCTATGGGGTATGTGCCTGAGTGTATACATACATACTGTACATACATCCATACATACAGACATACATCTGTAGGCCTACATACATAATATAATGGAATGAGATCATTACATATGCGGAGAGAGAGAGTGAAAAGTGACCATTTATAGTTTATTTACGTTGTGCATGAATGTAAATTTAAATGATAATGATTAATAAAACAGGAACTATTTGAAACAATTTAACTGTCTAAGGAGAACTGGCAACACCCTCCTCCTCAAATCTTGGGACGAAAGATGCCAGAATCGCAAAATTTTCATTGTTTACTCATTGCTTTTCAAGTAAAACCATAATTAATGGGAATAACATATTGTACTCTGGATGCTTATTTAATCTAGACAGATACTATGCGAATAAATATTGATAACTTGTTATACTAGGTGACTTACTTCTTCTATTTACCAGAGAGAGAGATAAACAAACGAGAGGCAGGCAGGCTCCTGACCCAGAGAGAGAGAGAGAGAGAGAGAGAGAGAGAGAGAGAGAGAGAGAGAGAGAGAGAGAGAGAGAGAGAGAGAGAGAGAGAGACAGACAGACAGACTGGCTCCTCCCCTTGTGGGTGACGTCACTGCCACTGCGGCCTCCGATTGGACCTAATTTACCTTATGATATATACTAGTCTCGACTTCGGAAATATGCTGCCCAGACCCCATAGACTTGAGAAATACACAGAAGGGAGCACGAAAGAGGGGGAGAGGAAAGGAAGCAAGCATGGAGGAAGGAAAGAAGGAAGGAAGCAAGCATGGAGGGAGAAAGGAAGCATGGAGGAAGGAAGGAAGCAAGCAAGCACGCATGGAGGGAGGAAGGAAGCATGGAGGAAGGAAGGAAGGAAGCAAGCAAGCATGGAGGGAGGAAGGAAGGTGTGACGCCTCCCAGCGTTAGCAGAATGGTTGCGTGGGGCATTGCAGCTCGCTAGCGCTCGCCAGGATGGGGGGATGGGCTACAGTTGTCCTAGAATGATCTGCTTTATTTAATTGGTGTGGTGTTGCCACAGACAGTCTAAAAATGGTCTTTGTTTTGGTCTGTGACCGCACCTTATATTTTATATTCGCTATAATATAAATGTTGCTTGTGTGGGAGGCGAGCGAGAGAGGGTGAGGGAGTACACCTGGCAGCGGGGTAAGCTATGACGCGGCTCGCTTGGGCGCTGACGGCGTTGGCGGCCGGGTGGTCAACTAGTCCCTTCCCGTCGCGGCCTCGTGTTCTTTACCAGCTCAGAGCTTGCCTGACACGCGTATCGCCTACATCCTTTGCAATTCTGTCCCCCATACTCGCCACTTTGCATACTATTTCTCTCTCTCGACTTCTCCTTTCTCATTCTCTAATCTTTATTAAACTCAACATCCCTTCTGGTTTCAGCATAGACGTTCACCGTCGACCAGTCGTATTGTACGCGAAGCTCTCAGATATTTCCATGTATTAGATTAAGGAGGTATTATGCTTTATTGAGGTTTTGAGAGACGGACTTTTCCGTATGTGTCCTCTCTCGGGAAGGTTGTAGACCGGTATATGTCTCCCTGGCAAGGTGTTGAGTGATTCTTCTTGGTTATCTAAAGCTAGACTAGGGGTAAGGTTACTGTGTCGTTGTCTCCGATGTGTGCAGGGTTAGCTAAGCCCTGCACGACATCGACAGGTACTGTGGGAGCCTAAGTTGTCTTCGGGTGGGTTTACTTTGCGAGCACAGCGCTGTGGTGTGAGAGGGCCATAGCCTATCCCTCACAACATAGTGCTGCCTCTTTGTGTTGACTTCTGAGGGATCGCCAGGATAGAGCTAGGTACTAGAGACCTAGATTTATCAAGAGAGCATCCCCGTCATATAACGTAATCTTCATTATACCACCTTCGGACAACGTTAGGCTACGAGCCGCATGCTCGCCCATTGTTGCCCTGCCTTGATACCCCAGCTAGACTTTATTAACTGAGCAGACACTGGTTAGAGATAAGCCCCATTATTATATGTATGCAGCATTATTATTCACTGCACTTTTGAGCCGAGGTTGTTGTTGAGTTGCACAACCCTAGTAGGCTGTTGCGTTGTGTCACGAAGCATTTCTTTAGTTGTCGAGCATTACTACCTTTGCGCAGTCTTTATTATTCGCCTGCCTATTATTACTATATGTCCTAGCATTTATTGTGACCCGTATTCTGCATTATAATTGTTCAAGATTCTTTACGAACATCTTCCCAGCATCAGACTTATTTCAGAAGTTTCCAGTTGATGTTGCAGGACTAGCATTGCACTTTCTTTAATACAGGAGTGCCAGTTATTTGAGTTAATTAATCACGTTAACTATCTTTTCTTTGTGTAACATAATCGAGTAATCTTTTACTGTTTGAGAATAGGCTGTTTCATTGAGCGTCAGCCTAGTGTGTGTGCACCAGTTACCGAGTCATAGGATACCTCGTTGTCCAGGCACGACTCAGGGCGGTAATGGTGTTTTGTTTTCCAGTGTTTAAGGCAGGGGTTGGATCTAGTGTTACCGTTGTTGCATTTTGCCATTATCTAGTCCAATGTTGAAGAGCCCTGTGTCTTTGAGAACCTGGATCGTAACAAAGGAAGGAAGCAAGCAAGCATGGAGGGAAGAAGGAAGCATGGAGGAAGGAAGGAAGCAAGCAAGCAAGCATGGAGGGAGGAAGGAAGCATGGAGGAAGGAAGGAGGGAGGGAAGGAAGGAAGCATGGAGGAAGGAAGGAGGGAGGGAAGGAAGGAAGCATGGAGGAAGGAAGGAGGGAGGGAAGGAAGGAAGCATGGAGGAAGGAAGGAGGGAAGGAAGGAAGGACGGTAAGGATGGAAGGAAGAAAGGAAGAAAGAAAGGAAGGAAGAAAGGAAGCAAGCAAGCATGGAGGGAGGAAGGAAGCATGGAGGAAGGAAGGAGGGAGGGAAGGAAGGAAGCATGGAGGAAGGTAAGGATGGAAGGAAGGAAGGAAGAAAGAAAGGAAGGAAGAAAGGAAGGTAGGAAGAAGGGAAGGATGGAAGGAAGCAAGGAAGGAGGAACTGTTCACCAATAACTGTGTGACCTACCTAATTCACCTAAAGCTAATATGCATTATTATTAATTATTCTAGACTTAACCCCTTGAGGACTATGACACGTTTTAGCAGTTTATGTCGGCTATCATTAGACGATTGTATTCAGCTTGGGAAGGATCTGTGGGAGTCGGGGAGCATAATGGAGTTGGTTACGACCCTTTAGCTTCCTAGAGGACCTTCATAAGCTACCTAAAAGTTGGTTACGACCCTTTAGCTTCCTAGAGCGCCTTCATAAGCTACCTAAAATCATCTAATGATAGCCGAAATCAAGTGTCAGAATGCGTGATAATCCTTAAGGAAGCCAAGACGGTATTGTGCAGCATAATTTACTGGTTCGGCTCAATGGTTGAAGGAAGGGGTTTAGTTTGCTCTCTAAGACTCTACCAAGCTTAAAAAAACACCCACAAGACCCTCTTCGATATAAATGTGTACATTTTTCAGTAGAAAAATGTCCCGGCCGAAGGCCGATTCCTCTTCAAATACAGGCTCGCTATCGCTCGCCAGGAAAAAAATGACACCTAAATGGCACGAAAGGTCTTAATATTGGCAAAGAAATGGGGCAAAAGGTCTGATCATCGCCAAACTAATGGGGCGAATGTCTTGAACTCTTATAACTAATAGGGCTAAACATGAGGGAGGAGGAAGACTAAAAAAAAAAAAAAAAAGCCTCCCCTTAAGGGGTTTACAATATTACTCACGAAGTCACCACCACCATCCTCACATACCTGGGGAGAGAAGAAAAAACAATTAGGAAAACAATAACACAACTACAAAACTATACAGACTAATAACACACAACAAAGCCACTTCAACAGCTTCCTCTCTCTCCAACACCCCTTCTCCCCTCTTGACACTCTTCGGAAAGTAGATACGAGGTGCCGTTGTAAATGCTTATACCTTCACCTGACCTGACCTGATACTACTTTTTAACATAATACAAAATGATCAGAGGGTTACAAAACTATATAAACTACTTTTCAACACGATGCAAAACTATCAGAGGGTAAATTGAGATAAGACTAAACCCTCTTTTTGACCACAGATACATCCCAAGCTGTATAAAGTCGTCTAAGGGTTTAATCGCCCCAAACATTTATTGGCAGACTCCAACAGCACAGTGGGGGCGAAGTAAGCCTTCTCCTATTGCCTTGCTCTGGCTACTTTTACACGATTGTATGCAGCTTAAGGACCTGTGTTACTCAGAGCGTTTAATGAGATCGTAGATTATGTGCGATGGAAAATAGTCTAATGGTAACCAGAAAACCACGAAAATTACATCACCACAAAACCCCCCAGGACGTCGGATGAGCTAGTGTTAACCCAAATGAGAACAAACTCTGAATTAACCCCCGACGCCGTAAAAAATAAATAAATTAAATAAAAAAAATAAAAAAAAATAACTATACTGTATATATATATAATATATATATACATATACAGTATATACCAGGACTTCAGTGGGTGGACTGGGGCAACGCAGCTTCCATAATAGGAGGAAACTAGGGTAATAACTCCATGAATCACCATCTATATTTCGAATTTTCGGCTTGCTCAAGCAGCCATCCCCAGGTAAAACATCATGATCCTAAAAATGTAAAACAAAATAGTTTAACAATATATCGTCAAATGGACCAATAATTAAAATAATACAAGTAAAGTCAACTTAAACCGTTAACCATAAGCTTAATAAACTAAACAGCAAATCAAACAGGAATTACAAGCCTCTTAACTCCTAAAATACAACAATTGAAACACACTAAAGAAATATAAATTCTTCCTCACAGAACAAACCTAACGTTATATTAAATCAAACAAAAAAGTACGTAACCACTCATCAAACGTGTCTAAAAATATTCACTATCCTAAAGAAGTTAAAAATGACAGTACAGTGCAACAAAAAGGTATACGACCGCTTACCAAATGCGTCCACACCCAACCAAAGACTAATCCAAACTGCAAAATACTACATTATTATGGTTCCTAAAGATTAAAATACCCTAAATATAAGTGTCAATGAATCCCCCAAATGAAGCACCAACAAGAAGTAACAAACTAATTATTTGAAATGTTAAGTTCACGGTTTCGCTTCTTTATAAGTCTTTCGCCCAGTAATGCCTCATAATGGCTGCTGAATTTACCGATGATTTGAAAATCATTAGGTGAAAATGGATGATCCTGGGACATAGAGTGATTCCTAACGGCAGAAAAGGACATTTTATTTAAACACTTCCCTGTTCTACGGCTTTTACCCATGTGCTCGAACATCCTTATCTTAAAGGAACGTCCCAACATCCCACATACCGAGCCTCACAGCTCGGACAGGTGAATAATTAAACGATGTTTGAGCACAACTGGTCTGCCACTCTATCCTTTATATTGTAGACAGAGGTTTTGTTGCAAGTAAATTGTTGCATGAATTTAATCTTTTTAAGGTCAATTATTGTGACTGTATTTTAAAATTTGATATCAATAATTTTAATCAAGCATTATTAACTTGAAGTTTCCATTATAACCTCTGCTTACTTTTTGTCTGTATGTATTAATGTTTATCTTTTTCTATTGTTATTATTATTTTTTATAATTAATTGTTCTTGTTAAAAGAGTACTCTTGTGTTTAAATCTATTGTGCCTTCTTCATATTTTCAAATATTTGTATTTATTATGTTGTATCTATTAATTGTCGATAGTATCAATTGCTTGCTTTTACGATTTCCTTAGTTTATTTGTACAATAAATGTAGGTTATTAGTAGGGTAGTAATTGTTAGGAGTCACTTGAAGCATGCTATGCTTACAGGTACCTACAGTCCTTTCGGGACTTCCGTGAGACTTTTTCTATTGCACTAGACATATCGAAAGCTTTCCATAGAGTCTGGCACAAATCTTTAATTTCTAAACTACCCTCCTTCGGTTTCTATCCCTCCATCTGTGCCTTTGTCTCTAATTTCCTTTCCGGCCGTTCCATAGCCGCGGTTGTGGATGGCCATTGTTCACTTCATCACTCTATAAACTCTGGTGTTCCTCAGGGCTCTATCCTATCTCCTATTCTCTTTCTAATTTTTATAAATGATCTCCTTAACTGTACCTTAATTCCCATCCATTCATACGCAGACGACTCAACCTTACACTACTCCATTAGTTTTTCAGAACGCCCCAGCCAGCAATCCCTTAACGACAAACGTAATGAAGCCATAGAACTCTTAAATTCTGATCTAAATACTATCTCCAATTGGGGCAGAGAAAACCTTGTTACCTTTAATGTTTCCAAAACCCAATTTCTCCATCTATCTACCCGTCAGGATCTCCCAGCGGACTATCGCTTATTCTTCAACAATACAAAAATCAACCCTTCATCTTCTCTCAATATTCTTGGTGTCTCTTTTTCTTCTGCTCTCATTTGGAAGGACCATATTACCAGTCTTGCTAAGGCAGCCTCCCAGAAGCTGGGTGTGCTCAACCGCCTTAGGGGGTTATTTTCCCCAACACAGCTTCTTGCTCTATACAGGGGCATAGTGCGTCCTTGTATTGAGTATTGTTCACATGTGGGGGTAGGTTCCTCTCACACCGCTCTCCTAGACAAAGTTGAAAGGAAGGCCTTTCGTATCATTAACTCCCGTCCACTCACCAACTCTCTGCAATCTCTCTTTCTCCGCCGCAATGTTGCATCTCTCTCGCTATTTTATCGCTACTATAATAATCAGTGTTCCTCAGAGCTTTCCCAGTGCATACCACCTCCTTTACGTAGGGCACGTGGTACCCGTCTTGCAACTCAATCCCACCCCTACTCTGTGCAACTCTCTAACCCAAGAGTGAAACGTTACTCTCAAACTTTCTTCTACTCAACAGCTGAGCTCTTGAACTCTCTCCCAGAATCAGTCTTTCCCTCTTCCTATGACTTAAATTGCTTCAAAATCCGTGTGTCCAGGCATTTTGGCTCGATCGTACCTTGATTTTGGCCCTGTCACTCTTTCAACTATGGGGGAGGCACTCGCTATAGGCAATTCTGCCTTTTGCCTCCCTCAATCACATAGAAAAAAAAAAGAAAAAAGAAAAAGTACAGTCGGTCACCTTTCCGGCTGGGCCACCTAATGGTAATTTCGCTGGGAGACTTTCGCTCTGACACTAGCAAGATCGTTCACGCTCCCCACCCTGAATCTGTTGCATATTATGTCCTGTAGATGGCGTCGTTAGATTTGCTGGGATGGAGAGGTAGGGGCTACAGGGAGTAAATGGCCAGGGGGGGGGGGGGGGGGTTATCGTGACAAATTAGCAGTATCGCATATTCATGGATTTAGGAGCATGGAATGTATTAATTTTTCCTTCTCTCCCTTCTTTACTAAAAATTGAATAGTATGGTTTTCCATATTACAATAATTATTACTCTGGGAAACTTTTTAATCAAAAATGCTAATATGGTCTTTCAAAGACACACCCACACACACACACACACACAATGTGTTTCGATAAACACTAATGTTTCACTGTATGCTCGCGCATATCAATATATGTAATGGCTATGGCCATCTCACTCTCTCTCTCTGCGTAGGAATATTGGCTCGGCAGGAGTCAAAGGTATCGCACTTTCTACCAATTATTATCTTTCACAACTATCTCGGAGCGTTACAGGTTGCCAGGGTAGCTCATGAAAAAAAAATAGCCACTGATATTTTGACAACCAGTCATGTAATGACTTATACCTATTGGCTTCTGGAAGAGAAAAACATGCGTAGGAACTATTTAAGATATACTGAGTTTTTGCAACCACGCTAGGCCTGAAGAGACCATAATTATATCACAATGGAATGGTCGCAACCACATCCGTGTGGCAGCTGCATATGTGTGTGTGGTTTAAATGCCGATATAACTAAGTTAATGTTTAATATTACATGATTAAATCTATGCAAGGTTAATTATATATTATGTGCAGTTGTTGTTGTTGTTCCCTAAGCTGCCTGGCCGAACAGCCCCGAGTCCCTGAGGAAGGCCATGGCCACGATCGGGCTTTCCCACAGAGCTCTCATTGAGTGTAGATTGTGTTGTTGGCGTAAGTGGTTGTGTGAAATGCAGTCTTCTATGATGTGTTTAATGGTATGGGGTGCTGTGTTACATCCCGGGCAGGCGTCGACAACGGAGTCATCCAGTCTCTTCTGATAGCTCAGGAGAGCTGGATGGTGTCCGCATCTCAGCCTGGCCAGGTGGACTCTGTCCTCGCGAGGAAGGGAGGATTCGGAAGGATGGATTTCGGGAGGTCGTGCATGCAGCTGCGTGTTGTCTGTGAGTGAGTGGATGGATCGGTGAGAGATATGAGTATGGATGTGCTTCTGGAAGTTGGTTCGGGGTGGGCAGGGAGGGAGAGAGGACAATAATTGTGTGTGATACCGTGTGCTGGGTGTTGTTTTGATATTTCTTGGTGTCTGTGGGTGCGTTGCCATGTAGTTTAGTGGGTGGTCTTGGTTCGTGGAGGCTGCTGCCAGGAATTGAGTGCCTCTCATGTCCAGATGGTCTTTGACTTTGAGGATTTTGGTTTCTTGATGTAGGTGATCTGTGGGTGCAGTAGCTGTGCAGCCTGTAATGATCTTCAGGGCTTTGTTTTGAATAGTCTGTAAGGTCTTATGATGTGTTTCAGCTAGGTTAGAAGCCCAGGCTGGGCTTGCGTATTCCATCACTGATCTTATGTATTGTTTATATACTGTGGTAGTAGTTTCTTTGTTGTGTCCAAATTTTGTGTGAGCAAGTGACCTGAGGGCGTTAAGTCTGGGTGTCAGTTTCTTTTTAATGTTTGTGGTGTGCTGTATGAATGTCATATGAGTATCATATGTTACTCCTAGGATTTTGGGTGTGTGTGTATGTGTTAGGGGTGTGTTGTTTATGGTGAGTTGAGGGATGTATTCGTGTTCTCTTGTCCAGCTTGTGAGCAGGGTTGCGGTGGATTTGGCTGGGGCTAGATTAAGTCTGTTTGTAGTGCACCAGCCATGTAGTGTGTTGAGATAGGGTTGAAGGATATCTGTTGCTCTTTTTGGGTCATGGTGTGTGCAAGTGAGTGTTATGTCATCTGCATAGGAGGCTAAGTTTATTTGGGGCGTATTGGGTGTAGTTATATCGTGCATGTACAGATTGAAGAGTGCGGGCGATAGAACGGATCCTTGTGGGACTCCTTTTGGAAAGTTTCTGATTTTAGATGACTGACCGGCAAAAGATACATGTGCACATCTGCCTGCTAGTAGTAGTAGTAGTAGTAGTAGTAGTGCAGTAAAACATATAAGTTTAATAAGAGACTGTCACCTTATATAATTATTAACACCTTACGAGCGGCCTATGCGGTTTATTTATATGTACCGCCCAGCGGGGTGTTTTTAGCCAAAATAGGGCTGTTTACGTGATCATTTTCATGCCTAAATAAGACCCAGAACGTAAAACAAGTACCTATCCCTGAAAGGGCATAAACAGAGCTTTCGAATGACACCATAACGATCCTTTTATGATGGCTAGTTTTCTTGCAATAACCGTGCAACGCGAGTGCAAAAAAGCATGTAATTCGGTACTTTCCCCATATAATTCAGTATGTAGCGAGTGAGAGAGGGAGGAGGGAGCTGAGATTCGTGTCAGTAGGTTCGCCGCGGTGGTCTGGAGCAGTCATACGCTCGCTAGTCTCCTGCCACCACTTGTCTCTCTCTCTCAGCAACATTACGTGCTGAAATTGCCACTCGACCTATGTCGAGCGCCGCCACATAGTCCAGCTTTATTTAACTCGACTTATGTGGTGAGCCGCTAATTAAGGGTTAATATCTACTGTATATGCGTATTCATAAACCGAATACACTGTGATAGATGACAGATAATATCGATCTGGAGGACCATTAGTTTGTAAAACCCTGTTGAGTATTGTTAAGGTGTCCACTGTGTGGGCTGCTGGATCACTATACTCTGTTTCAGTGACGCTGAGTCACCTAAATGTCAATCATTCTAGCTGATTGACTCATGCGACCATATTCAATGTCTCGTCTTTTAGTAATTATTAATTCCTAAAGGTTTAAATAATCACGGTCGCACAAGTCAATCAGCTGTAACAGTCTGTTGATATTGGGTGAATATATTGAATGAATATGATAAACACCTGCAAGTACTCTAACATTCGAAACAACATTCAGCATCCATTCACCAGACCTCAATATCAATGGCTTCACCTCAGATGATACACACTTCCACAACAAATTATCTTCACAACATCGGGGATGATGACCTTCCAGGTTTGTCAATTAAATGGTTACAAATACCTTCATATATTCTTCCTAACAAACTTTCTCTTCATTCCTGTAACAACAATAAACAATAAAATGCGTGTTAATAGTTCATGCATCGACCATGAACCTCCCGACCGTGGTTCGCCCTTATTGCTTTAGCTACAATCATACATTTTATTGAGGCTAGTGATAGATAATTTCATTCAGCACTGGAGCCGCGGCGGTCGAGTGACAAGCATGCTCATGTGTGAATCTGCTTGACCTGGGTTCGATCCCAGCCAAAGTGGACATATTTAGTGGGTGTGAAACTCAGGTGTCTGAAGAAACTGCCAGCATCCCCTTCTCTGTATCCTCCTACTTTCTCTATCCTAGTTTAAAAGCCAAAGGCAGATGTTGTGCATACGTGCATAACAAAGTCACTTGCTCTCGTGTTCCCGATTTCGACTCCTCTGAATTTTCAACTTTATGGCTCTAACTTTCCTATCATTGCCATACTAAATATTTCTGTGCTGTTCTGTGCGGGGAAGAGCAAAGTTACTGTCTTTGAAAGGGGTGAAGCCACAGAGTGTTAGGTGAAGTTGAACGGTCAGGCTATGGAGATTGTCAGTTCATTAAGTATCTGGGCAATGTACTGAATAAAGATGGGAGCATGGATGAAGAAGTGCGGGAGAGGGTGCAACAGGGGAAGAGGGTTGTAGGAATGCTGAAAGCAGTAACAAGAAATAGGGTGGTCAGCATGGAAGTGAAGAAGTCCTTGCATGTCAGTGTGGTAATCCTGACATTGACTTACGGAAGCGAAGCATGAAAGTTGGTGGAGAGACTCAGCCCAAGAGTGAGAGGTGTGGAAATGAGTTACATGGAGGGATAGACAGATGCATAAGGAAATAAGAGGGAGATATGGTGTGGAGATAGATGTGCTGGAAAGTGTGAAAAGGAACACCTTGAGATGGTTCGGCCATATGGAACGTATGGAAAGTGAGAGAATGACGAAGAGGGTGTACGAGAGCGAAGTGGAAGGACAGAGAGGGAGAGGTAAACCGGGAGAGAGGTGGAAGGATGGAGTGAAGAAGTACATGAATGAAGGCGGTGTGCTTGGAAGGAGGGGCATCGACTGACTGGGGACAGAAATGAATGGGGGCGTTTCGTTCGTAGCCACCCCTTCAGGGATCACGGATCAGGCAATAGATAGATAGACTATCTTTCCCCTAACTCTACCGACTTTCGCAAATTCTTTGATTATCTAAACTGTAAAGTGGAACACATTTTATCCATTTCTCCTTTCTCTGAAATCTCCATCTTAGGATGATTCAACGTTCACCACCGCCAATGGATCTTCTCTCATTCTACTGACCAACCTTGTGAACAAACCTACGTCTTTTTTATCCTAAATTACCTAGAGCAGTTGGTTCAGCAACCTACCCGTATCCCGGATCACCTCGGAGATCGGCCCAACATTCTTGACTCGTATCTAACTTCTAACCCTTCTTCTTATACTGTAAATCCTTTCTCTGCTTTGGGCTCCTCTGACCATAAACTTATTTCTGTCACCTGTCCTATCTCTCCAGTTCGGCCACCTGAGCCTCCTAACCGGCGGCGCTTGTGGCACTTTGGTGCTGCCGACTGGGAGGCTCTCAAGCAGTACTTCTTTGATTTCCCATGGAATGATTTTTGCTTCCATGGCCGGGGACCTTCTAGCGGCTAGCCCAAAACCTTTCCAACAATTTTTCTTCCTCATCTTTCCCTCCCCTTTTCCACTCTGATGACACAATCATCACTTCTTCCTCTGACAAAGCTCAATTCTTCGCTCAAAACTCCACCTTGGGTGATTCTGGTGCTATTCCTTCCTCTCCATCCCCTCTCTCCTACTTATGCCTATTGTCCTAATATCTTCTAAAGATGTACTTTCAACCTTCCCTGGGCTTATTACTAAGAAGGCGTACGGTCCGGATGGAGTTCCTCCTGTTGTACTCAAAAACTGTTGTTCAGTGCTGATTCGCTGCTTAGGCAAACTCTTTTGTCTCTTTCTCTCCTCTAACATCTTCCCTTCTTGCTAGAAGTTTGCTCTCATTCAACCTGTCACAAAAAGAATGACCACTCTCAACCCTCCAACTATCATCCTATTGCTCTCATCTCTTGTATCTCTCAAGTTTCTGAAACTATTCTTGCTTCGAAATTTCTTAAGCATTTCTCTTCTCATAATATACTTCAGATCGCCAGTATGGCTTTACTGGAGATCTTCTTTCATTATCTTACTAACTCCTGGTCATCCTCCTTTCAGGACTTCAGTGAGACCTTTTCTATTGCGCTAGACATATCGAAGGCCTTCAATATATGAGTTATAAGAGTTTCTACCGTATTTCGTCATTATTCTGTAATTCAATTCCATTCTTTCGTATATTATTCGTGTATTTCTATATAATATTCCATAATATCAATAAGTTCTTTTCCTTTATCCGTATAATGTATTCTGCTTTGTATAAGGTTTATCCTTAGAGCGTGGCGACCACCTAAATTACATACATGTGTTAATAGTGCTAATCAGTCTTTCTTAAACCTATCCTACGATTACCTTACCTCAGAGAACCTAATATGTTTACAATAGGACTACTCCGCTAAATTATACGAGGTTAAGGGGAGATGGGCATTTTTTCTGGTCCCCATTGTTTCTCATGTTTAGCCCCATTACTTTCTGATTAAAAGACGTTCGGCCCATTAGTTTGGTGATTTTAAGACCTTTCGCTCCATTTCTTTGTCAATATTAAGAATGTTTGTGTTCTTTAGGTGCCAATTTTTGCTAACGAGCGATAGCGAGCTTGCAATTTAAGAGGAACTGGCCTTCGGCCGGAACATTCTTCTATCGAAAAATGTGCAAATTTATCTTGAAGGAGTGTCTTGGGTGAGTGTTTTTTTAAGCTTGATGGAGGTCTAGGGAGGAAACTAATAACATTATAAAGAAATACATTAATGAGCAAATTTAAGTGAACCATAAGGCAGAGTATATGCTAGGTTGTTGTTGTTGCTGTTCCCCAGGCTGTCTGACCGAGCAGCCCCAAGGTCCCGAGCAAGGCCAAGGCCATAACCGAGCTCCCCCACAGAACCCTTCCTGCTTACCACTAAGAAAGCCCAGGTGACCGAAGCCCCTTCCAGGCGAGGAGCTGAGGAGAGCCTGGAGACGCCCGGGACACCACAGCCCCACCCAAGGCCCTGTGTCCCTCAACAATTATGAAGGGAGAGTTGAGGGGCAATGGAAAAATGTGACGCTTTGGCTACCACTCTGCCAACCTTGAGGTTGGCAGTAGGGAGGTCAATCCACGGAAGAGACGCCGTCACACGAGATCTAGGAAATATAAAGTAAATGGAATAGTCAGAGTAAGCTATGGGTATGGCAGAGAACGCTCAACTCACATTCTGATAGACCAGCAGATCACCACAGCATATGCTAGGTTAGATAAGTCGGCTTAGGATATGCTAGGTATAGTGTTGGTTTACAGGATAGATAAGTAAACTAGAGGGCCACTTGGTAGAGCGCATATACCTTCGCCTACACTGGCTGGTTCTTTACCATTAATATTATAGACCTAAAATGTCTTCTGATATCTGAATCTGGGTTCTAGGATATGATCATGATCGCCTTCTAAATTGAAGTAGGTTCAAAACATTGTGAGATATCTTGCTTACAGACAAACAAACGGAGACGAAAACATAAACTTCAGGTCAGGACGATACGAATGACCAATTATTCTAACAATTCATGCTTTCTTTCAGTAAATAGGAACAGTCAGCTACACATTCATGGACCCCAATAAGAGAGAGAGAGAGTCACTTTGTCGAATTTTACCCTCGTTTGTATTTCTGTTTGTCTGTAAACAGGAAATCTCAACCGATGTTCACGAAAGTTCCTGGTCAGATATGATATGCACCAAGGAAGAAGTTATTCCTTTTAGGAGGCGATCGGTAGACCACATACCTCCGCCAGCTTAGGCGGAGATATGCGCTCTACCGAGTGCACTTCTAGTTGTTTTTGTTGTTTCCTCCTGCTATATGTGGCGACAGGGTGGGTCCACAACAGACTGGGTGGAGGGAATGGAAAGGGGGGTTTAGAGGATGAGTGAACGTGGAAAAATTAAATACCTCCTCTTACCAGTAGACTCTCTCTCTCTCTCTCTGGAGGTGGTCGACAGTAATTAAATTAATACGTTTAAGAACAGACTGGACGATCACCTGACGAAAATTGGATTAATATGAATTAATCAGTAGGCATGTGTAATTTCCCTTTCAAGCTAATGTCTTTCTATACTCTATACAACTGTCCTTGTGGGCATTTCCTGACCCATAAGGTTACACTTCATCCTATTTTCCGGTACGGCTTTTTAGCCAGAGGGAGCGGAGGGTAGGGAGAGAGTATTCTACTTTACTGTCCTATTCTTCCACTATAAACTGCCCCTGCCTAGTATTATTAAGGCCGGACCACTTAGTTTGGACTGCAAGGTATGTGTGGTCTGAGGTATCTGCGCAACTCTGTGTGTGTGTGTGTGTGTGTGTGTGTGTGTGTGTGTGTGTGTGTGTGTATATTTGGAATACATAACCATGTGCGAATTCCACATTCTCTCCCTGCATTATTTCAGTTCACTTATGAACACATTTTGCCATACATATTTTTGTTTGTATTTTCTTTTCTCTAACCCACTTTTCCTTCTACTTTCCTCATCCTCTCTATTCGCCTGACGCAAATTGTCTTCTCACCACTCTGCCACATTATATTACTGACATTCACCTGATCTGCCATATTATATTACTTGCATTCACCGTTTGAATATAATACCTACGGCGGAATGCTGAAAGAAACGGTCGGATATCTTGTTAGTTTTGTTGTTCTTATAAATCAAGAGAATCAGAGGTGGTGGATGGATATGGTAATTTAAATTTTAAGTTGAGTTATTTGTTATGATAATAAGCTGCAACTTGATATTCAGAGAGGTATGGACCACCAAATGTCATGTGCCACTTCGGAGACAAATCGCCCACGGTTATCGGCATATATCCTTAATTATCAAAATGATGAATTGATTTTTGGCAGCTATATTAATATTTACCATAGAAAAGTCTCGCTATAATTTGCTGGAAGGCGAATCTTTATACCCAATCTTGCCAAGGTGGAGTGTTATAATAAATGTGATTGTCATCTTAGTTATTAAGATGCCGAGGTAATACCTAACAAAAATATATATAAACCTGATGTTCGTGAACGTTGGTGGGAAGATAGGATATGCACCATGGAAGAAGTGATTCAAATTAGGAGGCGATCCAGAATATATCCCAGAACCCAGATCCAGAAGAAAATTTAGGTCTATCATATTAGTGATAAAGAACCAGCCAGCGTAGGCACTCTACCAGGTCCCGTTCTAGTTTACTTATATATCCTGTAAACCAACACTATATCCAACCTTGTCTCTGTCTAAACCTCGTCTAATTAAACCATGTAGCCTAGGCTTATTGTATACAAATTAAGTTCTTTGAAGTAAGGTAATCGTAGGATTGATTTAGGAAAGAATAGTTAAGGAAGACTGAGTAAAACTGTTAACACACATATAGCTGGCCGCCACGTTCTAAACGCACGAAACACATTATACGGATACAAAAATGGACATAGTGATCATAGGGAATATTAAATATAATTTCAGGAATAATTTACGAGAGAATGGAAGTGAACTGCAGAATATTTAAAATATTCGGCATACATTTTTATAACACATAAAAAGCATAACCAAGGCAAATAAAAATATCATTAGCATATACTGTAGCAGTGTAGGTGCCATTATATAACATATACTGTATAGTATGATAGAGATAGGGAGAGGAGTATTATGAGCGTATTATATTAATAATGAGAGAGAGAGAGAGAGAGAGAGAGAGAGAGAGAGAGAGAGAGAGAGTATTCTAGTGACCCTTCTAGGTTGCTTGTTAAGAAATTCTTAGATTCGTGCGAGTTAAAAGATTTACCTTGCAACCGTTTCCCCGCGTGTAATTAGATTGGTCGATAGTGAAGTACTTACTACAGTTCATATTGTCGATGCCTTTGATGATTTTGAACACTTGAATTAAGTCGCCTCTTAATCTGCGCTGGGTTAAAGGAAATAGATTTAATTCTCTAAGACGCTCTTCGTATGGTTTGTTCTTTAGGCTAGGTATCATTTTGGTAACTCTACGTTGAACTCGTTCTAGCTTGTTTATATCTTTTTGGTAATAAGGGCACCAGGATTGAACGCAGTATTCCAGAAGAGGGCGGACTAAGGAATTGTAAAGGGTTAGGATAACTTCTTTGGATTTATGCTCAAATGACCTGCCTATAAAGCCAATTATTTTGTTTGCCTTCTTAACAACTTCTGAACATTGTTGACTCGGTTTTAGGTTACTCGATATTGTTACTCCCAGATCAGTTTCTCTGTTTAGAGAGAGAGAGAGAGAGAGAGAGAGAGAGAGAGAGAGAGAGAGAGAGAGAGAGAGAGAGAGAGAGAGAGAGAGAGAGAGAGAGAGAGAGAGAGAGAGAGAGAGAGAGAGAGAGAGAGAGAGAGAGAGAGAGAGAGAGAGGAGAGAGAGAGAGAGAGAGAGAGAGAGAGAGAGAGAGAGAGAGAGAGAGAGAGAGAGAGAGAGAGAGAGAGAGAGAGAGAGAGAGGTGGAATTTTAGTTTTGGGATAACAGTGGGGGTAAGGTAACTACCGTACTACCCTGCTTCTACACCCTCCTATTCGGCCCTCTTTACCCCCCACCCCCCTCCCCACCCCACCTCACCTGGCCTCCCCTTACTCTGGCTGGCATCCAGTCTTAAGGGGTACCAAACAAATACACAATACGTTTTACTTAAAACATCCATGTGGGGGTCCATGAATGTTTATGAGTGACTGTACTAACTAACAGGGAAGGGTGGATACCTATAAACCATTATGATTAAAAGTACCGTAACACACCCTTCCATTGGATGATATCCTTCCCTACCCTTCCCTACTGTGTCCCCTCCCACAAGGGGGTGGAGTTTTCGCAGAGAGGCTCCAGTCCTAACGTTATTCTTGACTTACAGTGTGCTGGCTTAATAATCCAATAAGGTTGATGGCCTCTGAAGTCCTATTTTAACAAAATAACCCCTCCCTCTCCTTCCCATCAAGCTATGCCATCTATGGGTCATATTCTACAAGATGATGAGGGTGAGTAATCTTAATAATTTCAGAGCAAACAAAACATGCAGCGAAGTTACCATTAGGTGGCCCAGTCGGAAAGGTGACCGACTGTACAGTACGTACAGTCGGTCACCTTTCCGACTGGGCCACCTAATGCTATGGACTACCAGGTCCACCTAATCTTACCTTAGGTCCTAGGTCCACCTTAGGTAGTCCACCTAATGGACTACCAGGTGCTATAGTGGGATTAAAAACGATAGGGAGCTTTAAGATAAAATTGGATAAGCATATGGACGAGAAGGGTTGGGTGTGAAGGGGGATCAGCAGGGTTGGGCCAATCAGCGCTCTGCAGACCCCCGTAATCCTGCGTTAATCTCTAACCGTTTTGGTAAGATGATCCTCAGGGTATTAGAGTGTTGAGCTTATAATTGGGCTTTGTAATTGGGGTTGTGTGGGACAGGGCCTTGCTTAGGCCAATCGGCTCTCTGCAGACTCCCATTTTCTTATGTTCTTATGTTCTTAATGGTAATTTCGCTGGGTCTTTCGCTCTGATATTACTAAGATCGCTAACTCCCCCCCACCCTGAATATGTTGCATATTATGTCCCATAGATGGCGTCGTTAGATTTGCTGGGAAGGAGAGGGATGGGCTACACGGAGAAGGGGTTGGGTGGGGTTATTGTGTAGGGAAGCTTGGAAGTGTGTAGGGTGGGGGAGGGCAGTTACATGAATTATATCACCAGGTTTATGGCTACAGTTTTATCTCTTGATATTAATTAACTTAAATCTGCCTTTAAGAAATATTTGTTTATGTGTAATTATTGTTTACAAACCAATCTGTAGGGATTGCTAGATTCACTATATATTTAGTAAGACAGCTCTTTCTCACTCATTCACTCACACTATCTATTTATCTATCTATCTATCTATCTATATCTATCCACATTATAGATTAGTCTTTTCCTTAGCTGATGTTCATTTGCTCTTCATTGGGTTAATGCTGGTCTCTTAATTTTGGTTGAGGTCCCGGGCTGGCCCGTATTGTCGATTTGCGGCATTTGTTTTGGGGCTCCTCATACCTCACTGTCTCATGCCTCTTTTTATTCAAATACAGCATAATGTGTAACATTGTGTTGTTACTTAAAATAAAATAATGTTTCTATGTATTGCATATCCATATCCATCTAGTCGTCATTAGTGAAATGCCCATAACAAAATACCAGCTTTCATAACTGGTCGCAGACTCCAAAGAATCCTACACTGTTAGAGAAAAATGATGAGGTCATTCAGCAATAAAAGCAGTGTAATGTATATTGATATAATTATGATATTCTCCAGATGTGTATTTTGTGTTTGAGAAGGGGGTTTGGAGAAGAAACAATATATATATGACTAAAATACAGTATACATTTAATATCAGACTTTAGAACTGGTAACCCACTTAAATAGAAACAAATAAATAATTTGCTCGGAAATAAGTGCTACAAACTTCAAAGTCGTTTTAACTTATAAGAAAAATAGGTCCTACTAAAATGTCATTGGAAAACGCTATATACTTTCAAAGTAGCCCCAGAGAAGTGTTAGTGGTTTACATTTCCCAATGTTGATATGTATGATAAAGGTGTTTGTTATTAGCATATACATTTGGATAGCAATGCAAATATAATTAAACAGTTCAGAGAGAGAGCGAGAGGGAAAGGGAGAGACGAACTAAATGGACGAATACATCGAATATCAGTGCATAGAGTATTTATTAATCAAAATAATAAGTACTCGGTAATGTGTACTCTATATATTCATCTAAACATATTAAAAAAATGACCCGCAGAGCCACTTCACCTATGTAATGCAAATTCCCATTACAAGCAACCCAATTCCTCCAGATGACAATCAAAGGTTTGATGTTCTCCACTTCCCTTTACCTAATAAATTGTTTCTCTGTGTATGGAAGAGGCAAAACTACTTATACACATTTTGACCTCCTATTGTCCCCCTTACCCCGGTCAGATCAGAATGATTAGTACAGAACCATATTCAAGGTGCACTGGAATGTAACTGCAGGACACGCAAAGCTTGAAACAAAGTCATAGGGTGAGGGATAGACACATTTACGGAGTGAATTCCACACTTTACTTGTTGAGCTGAAAAATTACGGAGAAATTTAAGTTAACTGTTGGCTTTGAATGGTGGGCAGGAATGTGGTGGGAATGAGTTACAAAACGGGTGCCCCTCTGTCTCTGCAGAGTGAGAGGTATACGCTGGGACAGCTGTGAAGAACACTGATTATAATAATGACATAACAGTAACATACATGCAATGTTCACAATGTGGAGATATTGCAGACAATATGGTGGAGAAGAGTAGAGATTACATGCCTTTGACTGCACCCTTTCAGAGGCATTTTTCATATGCGAACAATACCTGATACGCTTACAACAGTGTCCCTGTACGGAGACAGAGGCTGTACGGGGATAAGGGGGTAACAGACGATTGAGCAAACCATTGCCATTGGTGGTGATGAACGTTGAAATTTCCTAAAATGGAGATTCAGAGAAAGGAGAAATGGCTAGAATGTGTTCCACTTTAGAGTTTAGATAATCAAACAATTTGGGAAAGTCGGTAGAGTTAGGGGAAAGACAGATATCACATAAATATATAATATGAGAATGACAGGAAAGTTTGAGCCATAAAGTGGAGAATTCAGAGGAGCCAAAATCGGATATACGAGAGTAAGTGAGTTTGTTGTGCACGTATGCACAACATCCGCCTTTGGCTTTGAAACTAGGATAGAGAAAGTAGGAATATACAGAGAAGGGGCTGCTGGCAGTTGCTTCAGACACCTGAGTTACACACCCATTAAATATGTCCGCCTTGGCTGGGATCGAATCCAGGTCAAGCAGGTATACACATGAGCGTGCTTGCCACTCGACCGCCGTGGCTCCAGTGCTGAATGAAATTATCAAGCACTAGCCTCAATAAAATGTATGATTGTAGCCAAAACAATAAAGGGTAAACCTCGGTCGGGAGGTTCATGAACTATTAACACGAATATTATATGCGATTGTTGTTTCAGGAATGAATGGAAGAAGTTTGTTAGGAAGAACATATGAAGGTAATTGTAACCTTTTAATTGGCACACCTGGAAGGTCATCATTCTCGATGTTTTGAAGAGACTTTGCTGTGGAAGTGTATAATTATCATCTGAGGTGAAGACAATGATATTGAGGCCTGGTGAATGTTGTTCTGAATGTTAGAGTGTTTGCAGGCGTTTATTATATTAATTCTCTCCCTGTCAACATTGTTCCCTTTCTAATGTCCCTTGCTAATCCTCCCTACCAATTTAACGGGATGGAAGGGTTGGCTACTGATTGTCTGACTGCCTATTACACTTTCTGTGGGAGCATTAGATAACCAGTAGTGCTGTCTGGTATATACTAAAATCTATACTGTTTCAGCGACTCTGGGGTGATAATGGCCCTGGTAGATGTCAACAGTTCCAGCTGATTGACTTGTGCGACCGTGATTAGTTAAACCTTTAAAAATATATTATTACTAAAAGACGAGACATTGAACACGGTCGCATGAGCCAATCTGCTAGAATTATTGACATCTAGGTGAGCCGTTCCTACCTCAGCGTCGCCGAAACAGAGCATAGTGATCCAGCAGCCCACATAATGGACACCTTAACAATACCCAACAGAGTTTGACAAACTAATGGTCCTCCAGATATTATCTGCCATCACTCACAGTGCACTTGGTTTATGAATACGCATATAGTTATAAATAAGTTATAAGGGGACAGTCTCTTATCAAACTTACACACTTTACTGCACATAATATATAATTACCCTTGCATAGATTTAATCATGTAATATTAAACATTAACATAGTTATATCGGCATTTAATAAGTAGAAAGTGCGGTCCCTGTGACTCTTCTGCCAAGCCACTACAGAGAGAGAGAGAGAGAGAGAGAGAGAGAGAGAGAGAGAGAGAGAGAGAGAGATGGCAATAGCCATAATCTACACTGATATGCTTGCATATAGTAAACCATTAGTGTTTATCGAACCACAAGTGTGTGTGGATTGGGTGGGGGAAACACAGGAAAGAGCTATGATTCTTTATTCTCTAACTGTAAGGGCTAAGTATTACCCATCTTCAGAGAGACAACGTCTCTCTGAAGATGGGTATTACATCCAAAACGTTAGAGAATGTTAGTGTAAGTCTGTATGAATGAATGGGTCTTCCTTCTGTAAAGAGGGATGTGAGTGGTCATTTTGAGTTTACTAGATGTAATCATAGTTTGTAGTACAGCCTTTAATACAATTAAATGATTGTATGAATCGTTACCATAATCATTAAATCTATTATATATGCCAATACAAAATAGTTAAAAGTATATAACTTCAGAAGAATATTTAAATATTTAGCATTACATGTTATGCAGATAGTAGCCATCATACATTAGCCAACCTTATTTCACCAATATGGAGCCTGGCAATTTTGATTTGTGCGAGAGATTAGGAATGTCAACTAATCATGCTAAAATGTGAAGTTATGCACGACACAAATATATTATTAACAGGATTATAAGCATAATGCAAAATAATTAGCCACAATACAAGTTTCAGTCCATTTTCATAAACATAGATCGGGCACGGATTATGTAAAGTAATCGATAGGTGTGACCCATGGTAGAGCAAGGAAACAATCTGATTATTAGCATACGATTGTGACACAATGTGGATAAGTCTACCCACCATGTCACATTTAACAAATAAGTAAAAAGAAAAACAAGCAACAACATTTCCACTGATCCTTAAGAGGCTGCTTGTAAACATGATTGCAAAAGAGCAGATACACATATAATGATATGGAGTAAAATAAGTCCACATATAACGTCATTATCACCATATAAGGCATTGTTTTTTGTCTGTGTTAGACACATTATACTTGCGTGACCCGCCATCGAATGTTGTCATATTTGATAACTTGCATCTACTATTGGCCTCTATATAACCTGTTTAAAATCCATATTATCATTTGGTGTCACATAAGTCGTGGGGATAAATATGCTATAATTAATGATATAGTATAGATTTTCACCTACTCTTATGACTTCAGAAAGCTACCTTACATTTGTTATTTTTTAAAATGTACTATTTCTTTAAACTAATACAGTATTGTCTGTTCTTTTATATGCTGTGCAACCTCAGACAACTAATAACATATTCTCATGCAATTGACAACAGTGATACTCATTGGTCGACCATCACTCTCTAACCTCGGAAACACAAACTACGTCAAGTAAGCATTACTCATGGCATAATTGGTAATCACACACACACACACACACACTCAGAATATTGTGTGCCTCAATAAGCATTATCGGAGTGAATATGCTTTTTATAGAGATTTATTTTCGGTTGCAACATTGAACACTTATCAAAGTCATTATTTAACAACAGTACTATATGTAAGCTGTATGTATGAAGTTGAACGGTCAGGCTATGGATATCGTCAGCTCTTTTAAGTATCTGGGCAGTGTGTTGAGTAAAGATGGGACTATGGATGAAGAAGTGCGGGAGAGGGTGCAGCAGGGGAAGAGGGTTGTACGAACGTTGAAAGCAGTAACAAAAAATAGAGTGGTCAGTATGGAAGTGAAGAAGTCCTTGCATGACAGTGTGGTAATCCCGACACGACTTACGGAAGCGAAGGATGGACGTTCGGGAAGAGACTCAGACCAAGAGTGAGAGCGGTGGAAATGAGTTACTTGTGTGACGTTAACCACTCCGTTAGAACCGCATGGCTTGTCCTACAGTGACTCGCTAGGATCGCCAGGGCAGTGGATGGGGCTACAGTTTGTGTATTAGAGTGTGATTTATTTCATATGAAAGCTCGTGTCATGGGCAGTCCAGAAAGGCTCTTTGTTTTCACCCATGTCAAGGCTTTATATATTTAATTGTAAAGTATATGTTTTATCATTAACTAGTAATGATGGGATCTGGGAGAGAGAGAGAGAGTAGAACAGAGTGAGAGGGAGCGCGCAGTGTTTTTGTCCCGCTCGATGACGTCACGGCTGGCTGCCTCGTGGGGGTTGGTTGAGAGAGGTCCTTACCATGCTGAGCTCCCTTGCTAGTGGCTAGAGGACTTGTTACCGCTTTTTTCCCACGCGCCTCGAGCTAGTGCGAGTATATATACAGTTCCTCGCCACTCTCTCCCTCAGATCTGGTTTCTAGAATGCATCCATCTTTGTCCCTTGCTACCTGTCGCCTGCTCCGCACCTGAGAACCTTTTCCTCTGCCTACCTCTCTCTTTTTTCATATCTTTCACCACCTTTTATTAAGACTATATCCCCTCTGGTTAACTCTTCAAAATCAGCTTAATGCTGGCCAGTTGTATTGTGCGTTAAGGTCTTATATAACCCATGTATGTTAGTTGTTAAGATAAGTTGATCACGAAGCATTGGTTGACATTCATATTGTTCAGTACTGCTTCCTTTAATTATTAGTGTTCTGCTGGATTAGATAATGCTAGACTAGGAGTCTGATATTATAAGGTATTGTTTCCTATGAGTGCTGGCTTTAGTTAAAAGCTGCACGACATACCTGAGAACTAGAGTTGATTGAGTAAATTCTAGTCTGTGTGCCATTGAGAGTAGAGCATGCACGAATGAGGGCTTTTTGCTTATACCATTCTGCACTGTTCTAAGCTCGTTGTTTGTCTTTGAGGTACGCCAGGAGAACGCTTAATACTTCGGTATTAAGGTTTCTCAAGAGAGCTACCCTTCCCTATAACGTAATATTTGACGCACAGACTTGAGATTTGCACTAGGCTATGCGGCATGCCATGCGCACCAGTATCTCGTATCATTGACTCTAGCTAGACTTTATCAGTCACAGTAGACATTAAGTATATTAAACCAATTACTTTTTTTTATGCATACCCATTTATGATTACACAAGCATTTCGCAGCCTAGTTTGATGTATTGAGACACAAACGACTTAGGCTCTTTTTGTTGATAGGAATACTGCATTGTCGTGGCGATTATTATTATTGTTGTTGTGTTTAGGATATTCTTGGCTCCGACGGCATTATATATGTTCTGCCTTTTTGTGTGCATAGCCTGCACGAGCATTGTTCCGCTGCCTGCCTTTTTGGGTTCCATTTCCGATACGAGCATCTTTATAGCATCTAACATTTAAAGAAGATTCCTTGTTAGTGTTGAAGGACTTTAGTGCACTTTCATGCGGGAGTGCCTGACATTTATTGATTAAAGTAACGTAAGCTGTAACTTCTCTTACCACCTTACTTTGCATACCATAACCAAGCACCTTCGGTTATAGGAAGTAATAGGCTGTTTTCACATAACATTAAGCCTAGAGTAGACGCACATTTATTGAGAGTTTGATAGCCTGTTATTGCATATAGAACTCTGTAGAGTATTTGTGTTCTTTGTTCACTGGGAATATACATCAGAGGTTGGATCTAGCGCTTTCCGTTGTAGCATTTATGCCATTACTAGTCCAATGAATAAGAGCCCTGATATATTTGAACCCCAGTCGTAACACTTGAGAAGTGCGTGCGGAGTTACATGGACGGATAGACAGACGAATGACAAAGTAAGAAGGTGGTGTGGTGTGGAGGTAGATGTACTGGAAAGTGTGAAAAGGAACAACTTGAGATGGTTCGGCCATATGGAACGTATGGAAAGCAAGAGATTGACTAAGAGGGTGTACGAGAGCGAGGTGGAAGGACAGAGAGGGAGAGGTGCACCAAGGGAGAGGTGGAAGGATGGAGTGGATAAGTATATGAATGAAGGCGGTGCTGGTTGGGAGGAGGGGCGTCGATTGTCAGGGGACAGAGGTGCATGGGAGCGGTTCGTTCGTGTCCACCCCTTCGGGGATCACGGCGTCAGGCAATAGATAGACAGATAGACTATATGTATGCTACGCAATTGATATATATATCATAATCATATATTTCGTGACACCTCATGTAATAGTGAGTGGATATAATAATAGCCATTATGTGCGTTTGCGTATGCGTGCGTGTGTGCATGCTTGTTTGTTTGCATATGTTTGTGGCGTGTTATAGTGTAGTAATTATAGTTCAGAAATATATAAATATAACTATATGTTGTAAGAACAGAAATATAAAGTCTTTAAGGTATAGTTCTTTGATTATAGTATTTATTCAAGTTCTATATTTAACAATTTTACATTACACTGTATATACAGAATATTAAGCAACAGGCCATTTAACATATGTCGTATGCGTTACATTTTGTGTCTATGTGTATGAGGAAGACAAAAGGCAGGTTTCCTGTAACGAGTGTCTCCCCAAAAGCCAAAAGAGTGACAGAGCCAAATTCAGGGGAAGTTGTGGTAAAAGAAATGCCAGGACACACGAAGTTTAAAATAGCTTAAGTCATAGGATAAATTAAACATTTATTAATGGAGAAGTTCCAGAGTTCACCTGTTGAGTAGAAGAAAAACAGAATGCCAATTCTTGGCTTTGAGAGCTGGACAGAATAGGAGTGGGACTGTGTTGCAAGGCGGGTGCCTGGCACTCCCCCGGAAGGGACTAATATGATCCAAATGATTTCTCATGTATTCACCCATGCATTGGACAATTATAAATAACAATATAATCATTGTAATGAATCATAGACATTACTAATGCAAACCAAAACTCTTATATTATCATTGCTGCTGTTCCGTTATCCACTTAACCACCATTCTAAACACGTTTAAGATAATATATATGGAGAGCTTAAGTCTGGTGTTAATAACGTTAATGTTAGCACACCCATATTTATAATTTACCTTTATATATCAATATTTTGTTTCATATATAGATGACTGTCAACATGGTTTCCATGGACACGAGAGCTTGTTGGTAGTTTGGAAATATAATCACAGTAAAGGCCAAACTACCTTTACACCAAAAGTAAACGTCTACAAACACTTTGTTCTCTGCAGTGATATTTTTCTTATATTAATTGTCAAATCAAATTACTACAGTAATCCTTTGTATTTTAATTAGTATAACTATAATAATGGTTTCCAATGCAAGTCACGAAAATATACTGTCTCCAGGCATACCAACAGTTACATTCTCCACATTTTACTAATCAAAACTACTTCACAGGAAGCACATCAAGCACCTGTTATTTTTTAGCATTGAAAGATAACGCAGGTGGGTCAAAACCATTATATTGTTAAGGACAGTAAAGATAGAGGGTATATGTTGATATCATGACACATGTTGGCATGCCTGAACAGCTGTAAGTGTGGCATTTTCAGAGGTGTTAGGTTGGCGAGGAATTGAACCATACCATTTTCAACTTTCTGTCATGAGACAATAGAGTTCAAAATAACCTAAACGTCTACAGTGAGGCAATGGAAGTTTGATGATGCAGAGTATTTCAGTCCTTATCTAGCTGTGCAATAGATCGTTAATACAATCAATCATAAAATTCGGGTGCCAGCTTCACTTTAATTTTTGACATACCAATTTTCCTGGATGGCATAGAATACAAAGACATTTGCATTATTATATATACCTATGGTAGTTCATCAACTAATTTACTTTCGGAATACGATTATAGGCATAGGCCAAATCAAAACAAGTTAATGGTCAGTAAATGTTTGTAAACTGCTTTGTAAAAAGTTAAATGATAGTAAAATACTGTATATCAAATAAGATTAATATGTAAGTCGCCCATGATCAAATTGTACAAAAGGCTAATCAATTTTTTTTTTTTTTTTTTTTTGTTATAACATTGTTGTGAACATTGTGTTCGACTTTTGGTGTAATGGTAGTGTGACCTTTACTGTGATAATATTCCCAAATTACCAACAAGCTCGCAAGCCATGTTGACAGTTATATATACATGAAACATAATATTGATATATAAAGATAAATTATACACATGGGTGTGTTAATATTAACGTTACTTACATTTGACTTAAGCTCTCCATATATATTATCTAACACGTGTTTAGAGCAGTGGGTTAAGCAACAGCTTAAGCGGAGAACGGAACTGTAGCAATGATTGCAAAAAATAATAATACATATTATTATATTTCTTAATTAAAGGTAGATTTCACTAAAAATAGCTGTTCAATAATCGTAATTAATATCTTGAGATAAAACGGTAACCATAAACCAGGTGAAATAATTCACTTAACATCCCCACCCTACACACTTCCAACCTTTCCTACACAATAATAGGCCCCCCCCCCCCCCCCCCCCCTACCTTACTCCCTATAGCCCCTCCCTCTCCTTGCCAGCAAATCTAACTACGCCATCTATGGGACATAATATGCAACAGATTTAGGGTGGGGGGATTGAGCAATCTTACTAATATCAGAGCGAAAGACTCCCAGCGAAATTACCATTAGGTGGCCCAGTCGGAAAGGTGACCGACTGTACCTACCCGATAGCACTATCGTTAGTGAGTGATGATGTTTTTTGTACTTTTGTTGATATCTTGTCAAATTGCAAATTTAGCTTAATATAAAATTGTATATAAATTGTAGTTTCTTTATTCATACAGAATTTAGTAAAATTTACCACAACTTCCCTGACTTCCCAAATTGACTAATTCCTTGAACATGACGAGGCACTTTGTTATATGTGCGATCAGTTTGCTTGGGAACCAGATTGACTTGCTCATGTAGTTGTGTACACCCTATGTGGTGGATTGTGTTTTTTTATTTCACCATTTTATTTTATTAAGTGTTGTTTCCACATAGCGATTTTGATTAGTTCTTGTGCATATATCTTGTGTCGTCCCTATTTTGGTTTGTTTATTTTGCAAGTTTTACATTATAATATCATCCCCATTACCACAGCCATTCTCAAAACTTTCACCATAATCACCACTACCATTATCACCACCAGTACTATCACAACCACCCCTGCAACCATCCCTACTACTACATCACAACCACCATCACAACCACCCACACCACCATCACAACCATCCCTGCCACCACTACCCACCATCGAAACCATTCCTACTACTACACCTCTACAATCACAACCACTACACCACCATCCCTACTACTACATCACAACCACCACACCACCATCCCTACTACTACATCACAACCACTACACCACCATCCCTACTACATCACAACCACTACACCACCATCCCTACTACTACAACACAACCACCACACCACCATCCCTACTACTACATCACAACCACTACACCACCATCCCTACTACTACATCACAACCACTACACCACCATCCCTACTACTACATCACAACCACCACACCACCATCCCTACTACTACATCACAACCACTACACCACCATGCCTACTACTACATCACAACCACCACACCACCATCACAACCACCCGTATCACCACCACCATTCCCACAAAAGCAGGCAAGTAGATAATGGAATCAAAAGGATAAATGAAGAACAATGAACATTATCGTATAAATACGATAGAATATGACTCTTTTGTGATCTTGTATGTCTCTGTGACGTCACGATCTCTCCTACAGCACGACGTAGGACGAGTAGATCGTATATTATAAGATTGTAAATAAGTTAAGTTATAAAAGGCCTAATATGCTATTAAGCAATATTGCCATGGTCTTATGTAGTATATATGAATTTATCGTATATATTAATATAATTTATCGTATAGAGCAACCTAAATGCGGTACGATAATTTGGGCTCCTGGCGGTTTGCCAAGGCAGCAAGGTGTGCTTTTGAGGTACGTCAGAGCCTTCACGAACAACAACCAGTTAACATCTAATTTTCCGCCCTCAGTTGATCGTGCTTTTGTGCCTCTAATCACAATACACATACAGCAATACACACATCTACACCATCACGACGCTCTCATCGACATCATGACTGACTGATAGATAAGCATAATATTCATGTCCATTCCCATGTAATCATTTATTCTTTCTTTAACTTGACTCGTGTCTTGGGACCGAAGTCTCGTTCCCCATTGTCCACCGCCATATTGGGTAAAACGTTCTCCCTTGCCTCATTGCCACGTGGAACTATTGGTGAGTTAATTCCTGGCTAATATTAACCCTTATAACCTTACCCTATAATTATATACATTTATTATGCGAGACCTTTGGATATAAATTAGCTTGTTTCAGATTGAATTCAATTTAGATATAGAGTATTCATTTAGATTGATTTTATTTGATTCATTATAGCTTAGTAATATTTAACTTCCATTGATAGTTTGCCACATTGGTGCCCAGACCCGGGAACTAGCTACCAGTAAGGGATCTTAGGCAATGAGCAAGGGATTAGCCCAGGGATGCAGGAGCAAGGACTCCGGAGGGGTAGGCTTGGCTATCTTCCTGTACCTCAGGCGCCGGTACCTCAGCGAATAGCCATAGTGGGACATTCTTATGCCACTAGGCTAAGGGCAGCTGACGGAGGTACTGAGTCGTATCGGGCGTCAGAGGGGGAAAGAACTTTCCGGCTGACCTACTTCGGGGTACCGGGAGCAACCGTTGACACCCTGAAAGCCTCCCCCCAGTGGGGGCAAGTGGTACGGTTTAGGCCACATATGATCTTTTTGTTTATAGGCGGCAATGATATACGCCCCGGTACAGTACCCCGCGAGTTAGCTGACGCAATTAAAGAGGTGGCGCTGGATCTGGAGCGTGAGTCCGGAGGAAGCTGCAAGATCGTGGCAATTGAGAGCCGGACGAAAGTCCGAGGGTTCTCAGCTGCGGAATTTCAGGCTATAAAAAATTCTGTTAACCGCGCCCTGAGGTGTCGGTTAATAGAAACGAAGCACCGCTTTGTTTCCATCACACTCAGCATCCGAGACCTCGACCAGGATGGTGTCCACCTCGACTTAGACACCAATCAAGTCCTATATAACAAAATTGTAGGGCTAACGAAGCGTTGGCTAGAGAGGGACGCCGGGGTTGTGTCATTGCGCCTGCCTAAGTCCTGCTTCCCACCCATCGTCTTTCCCCAGTAATGTTCTTTTCAGTTTCAGACTTCCTGTGACATATGACCTGACCTAACATTTTTTCTTGTTCAATATGATCCATTAGTAGGTATTACTATATAGTGTACTATTTTTTCTCCATAACATAGAAGTCCGCCGGTTGGCGTCTCTTAAGTAGCCTATTATTTGGCCGTTGTTTTTGTAACGTGATATTTAGATACATAGCCTATAGGCTCGCAAGCAAAATGGATAAAAACGGTAAAGAGACACCGTCTAGTGGGGTGCTGAACAAAGCCCCTAAAAATCAAAGGCTGGGACTTCGGGGAGTAATGAATAGGCTAATAGTGGACGTCAACACTTTCATCACTACTGCTGAACTAGAGGAATTGGAGGCTAGATTAGAAAACGTCCAGGTTACCCACGGTCGTATTACGGCTCTGAGTGAGGTGATTGTGGCTGCCATGACAGAGGAGGAAGAGATTGTTACAGAGTGTGATAATCGCGCCCTCTATGACGAACCTGTCTTTAGAGCGAAGTACCTATTACAGCGTGCTGTCGCAAGTAAGAAGGGAGGCGATAATGAGGCCCATAGAAGGGCTGACCCAAAACATACTGTACACCTCCCAAAGCTCAATCTTCCTACATTTGGGGGCAAGTTGACCGAGTGGTTAGCTTTCTGGGACGTATTTCGATCTACGGTTCATGAATCCTCTTTGGATAATGTCCGCAAGTTTCACTATCTGAAGGGACAACTGGAAGGAGAGGCCTTACATTTAATAGAGGGTTTTGCTGTAGTGGGTGGTAGTTATCTTGAAGCGGTACACTTATTAGAGTCCACATACGGGGATAGAGAGCAGTTGAAGATGGCCCATGTCGTTGCCTTGTTGGGGCTCGCAGAACCACAGTATAAGGTTGATGAGTTGACAAACTTCAGGGCAAATATGGAGTGCCATACTCGATCGCTAGATACCCTAGGGCTTACCACGCAGGAAATGATAGTCATTATCTTGCGTCAGAAGCTTCCTATGGCAATACTTGATAAGGTAAGATCATTTGAGCTGGGGGAATTCAAAACTCAGTTCAGTAAGGAGATCAATAATCTACAGTTGAACAAAGGGAGAATGTATGAGTCGGGAGGGAGTGAGAATGTGGAGAAGAGGGGAACAGTAAGCATGACAGTGGGGACTAAAGTAAAGAAAGAGGGTGTGTATAAGAAACCTGCTCAGATTCTATGTAAGCTATGTAACAACAAACATAAATGGAGTTTCTGCGTAAAATACCCAACAAATGAGACAAAACTAGCACAGGCGAAAAGATTGAAGCTATGTGTAGGTTGTCTAAGTAAAGAACATGGTAAGCAGGGACAATGTACTGCTACATACTTAAGGCCCTGTCGCCACTGCAAAGGACATCACTTTGATAAGTTGTGTCCTACAGCAGATAAAGTCAAAGACGTCAAAAATGAGGGTACTACAACTGTGGCACTAGGTAGCACGCAAGACACCACTATATTGCCCACAATACAGATTCCCATGGAAGGTAATGACAGTAACAAAGTTTGTCGGGTACTTCTAGAATCTAGATCAAGGGTCTCAACGTTCCTTTATAAAGAGGTCCGTACTAGTGGGACTGAAGCACCGAATCGTAGGGGCTGAGACTCTTCGATTACAGGGCTTCACAGGGGTTACTGATAAACAAGACTACGAGATAGCGGAGATTTCATATTTCTATCGTAAAAACCGGTACTTTATGACTTGTATCGTAGTAGACACCCTACCAGAATATCTGTGGGTGTGAAGAAGGTGGAACACGCATTACGTAGCAAAGGGGTTAACTTGTCAGATCCCATGGGAAATCAGAGTGAGGTGCATGTTCTACTTGGTGTGGATCATTATTATGAAGTAGTATACCCTGGATTTAAAAAGATGTGTGGTGTAATTTTAATCCCCACTAAATTTGGATACTGCATGAGCGGAAAGGTGCATACTACACAGTCAAAGGTCCTGGTCGACACGGTCTCGATATATAGAGTCAATGTAACCGCGGCAGAGGAGTTGGGAAGGGAGGATTCCCAACCTAGTGACCCTAAGATGGCTGCCGAGTTCGACCTGGAACGACTGTGAAGATTGGATCACATAGGCATTAATCCTATGGAGACTGATTATGACTCGGAAGTTGCGCTACAAAGGTTTGACGAGTCTGTGTGCTACTGTGCCTCAGACAAGCAATATAAAGTTAGTTTACCCTGGAAGAACAGTGAGATAAGCCTGCCTACCAACTATGGTTTGGCATTAGGTCGCTTGCGCGCATTGCAGCGGAAATTGTCTAACGAACCGAGCACGCGCCAGGCGTATGACGATGTATTTCGGAGTTATGAGGATAGGGGCTTTATAGAGAGAGTCGATGTCAGGGAACCGTGTAAGAAGGGTAGGGTTCACTATCTGGCCCATCATGGGGTAAAGAAAGACAGCGTCACCACACCAATACGGGTGGTGTATGACTGTTCTGCCCACCAAGGTCAACAACCCAGTCTGAATGACTGCCTGTTGACAGGTCCGTCCATGGTGTCGGACCTGTCCCAACATCTATTGCGGTTTAGGCTGGGGAAGTATGCCTATACCAGTGACATCGAGAAGGCATTCTTGATGGTCAAGCTAAAGGAGGAAGATAGAGATGTTACCCGCTTTCTTTGGTTCGGCGACATTAGCGACTCTGAAAGTCCCATCATAATATACCGTTTTCGGGTTGTACTCTTTGGGGCCACTTGCTCGCAGTTTTTGTTAAATGCCACAATCAGAAAACATCTAGCTGACACTCATGAGGACACAAGTAAACTATCTCGCGGATTATACATTGACAATTTGCAGGGTACTAGCGATAGTCAAGATGATTTGTTGTATGCATACTGGCAAGCACGCAGATTGTTTGCGGATGCACATCTATTTCTCCGCGAGTGGGTTACTAATAGTGAAGATCTTCAGAGTTTAATACAGGTGGATGGTACGGCATCTCTTAACCAGGAAAAGTCCAGAAATTTGGGGATGATCTGGCAACCTAAACATGACATACTAACTTTTCAAACAAGGTCTTTTGCTCAGCAGACAGGAGCGCACACAAAAAGAAGTCTGTTGAGCAAAGTTGCGCAATTTTTTGATCCTTTGGGTCTATCATTACCTGTTACCATAAGAGCTAGGATTCTAATGCAGGAAGTTTGGAGACGTAAAATAGGATGGGATGACAGTTTGCCCGAGGACCTGAATGACCGAGGGACATTGTTGTTGAATGAATATGCCATCCTATGTACTGAACCAATACCTCGTAAAGTGGCGGCGTTCGGTGACGTTACGTTACACACGTTTTGCGATGCTAGCGCCACGGCATACGGGGTAGCCATATATGTTGTTACTTCATTTGGGGCACATTTAGTTACAGCCCGGGCCAAGGTAGCCCCGGTTAAAAAGGTAACTATCCCTAAAATGGAATTGACTGCCATGCTGCTATTAGCACGTCTGGTGCAACATGTACGCGCAGCATACGAGAGCGAATTAAATATTGAAATCGTTCACGTATGGTGCGATAGTCAGGTCGCACTCAACTGGATACATAGCAAGAAGTCTCTGCCAGTTTATGTGCGGAATAGGGTAGATGAGATTAGAGCCCTTTTGCCAGACGTTGCTTATCATTATGTAAATACAAAGGAAAACCCTAGTGATCTCATAACTAGGGGTATAACGGCTAGCCAGTTAATGAAGTCCGAATTGTGGTGGCATGGTCCAAAGTGGCTGCTCCATGAAAGTGAATGGACTATATGGCATGCTGTTGGTGAGGGACTTCTGCCACTGGAAACAGTGGCAGTTACAGCCCAACCAAATGAGCCACCGGGTCCTATCATAAAGTGGGCAAGATTCGGTGACTATAATAAACTAGTCAGAGTTGTAGCTTGGGTGTTGCGATATGTATCCAATCTCAAGCTTAAAGTAACGGGCCAACTCTGCAACAGGGGTCACAACATTGATGCTCGTGAATTTAAAGCAGCTGAAGTAACATTGATCAAATGGGTTCAAGTAGAAACCTTTTCCAATGAATTAGAATCCTTGAAAGGCTCGAATAAGACATTAATGCCTAATATAGTGCGTCAACTAAGGTTGCACCTAGACAATGGCCTCATCAGGTGTGAGGGTCGCCTGAAGTGGTCGGGTGTACCAGACGGCACAAACCGACCTATACTTATGCCAACAAGACATCACGTTACTGATCTATTGATCATACGTGCACATAGGGAAGTAAAACATTACGGGGTATGTCATATTATATCAAATTTACGTCTCACATGGTGGATACCCAGAGTTCGACAAGTAGCTCGACGCGTAGTGAGAAAGTGTGTAATATGCCAGAGACTAAAGGGTAAACCATATGCAACTGGACCAGCTCCACCTCTACCTGAATGCCGTGTAAAGCACGTAGAACCTTTCCAAGCGGTAGGATTAGATTACACAGGGGCATTGAAGACGAGGGAGCATGAGAAGGTTTATATATTATTGTTTACCTGTGCGACGTCTCGAGCGGTACACCTAGAACTATGTGATAATATGTCTAGCGAAGAATTTATGCTGGCGTTTAGACAGTTTTGTGCCCGTCGTTCATTCCCTCAACTCATTCTTAGCGACAATGCTCCCACTTATGTCCAAGCATCAAAATATCTAAAGGATATGAGTAGTGATTCTACTATCATCACTTTTTTGGGAGAGAAGAAGTGCGAATGGAGGTTCATTCCAGTTAAGGCACCTTGGTTTGGTGGCATGTGGGAACGGTGTGTCGGCATAGTAAAGTCAGGACTAAGAGCACTTGTAGGACGTGCTCTATTAAAGAAGAGTGAGTTGACGACAGTCCTCACAGAGATAGAGGCAGTCGTGAATGATCGCCCGCTTACATATGTGTACACCGACCTGCAAGAACCACTACCATTAACGCCAGGTCACTTGCTATATGGAAAACCATTGACTGCGTTTCCATCTGATTTTCAGTCCATAGTAGAGTTAGAGGATCCCTCGTTGTACTCTGCGGTAGCGGTGTCTAAGAGATACCAGTATATATCCAGGATAATCGAGGATTTTAGGAAACGGTGGATTAGTGAATATCTGCTAGCATTGAGGGAAAGGAGTGTTACTCCCTCTGGTAGACCAACGGCCCCTACAGTTGGTGACGTTGTTTTAATTAAAGAAGATAGTCCTCGTTTATACTGGAAATTAGGCCGCGTATTGGAGGTATACAAGGGGGCAGACTCTGTAGAGCGGGTGGCGCTATTAAAGACAGCCACTGGAACTACTGTTCGTCCTATCGCACGTTTGTACGCTTTGGAGCTAGATTCCGCATTGCAATCTGAGGCTCCACCTGTTATTGCTGGGTCCGAGGATTCTCGAAGGAACGACTCACCTCATACTGATGGTGATCATTCTCGGACCGGGACGCGTCCCAGACGCGCTGCTGCTGCTGGCGCTGTCGACTTGTGGCGTCAGAAGATAGCCTCTGGGCAACTTTAGGTTTAAGGTGGGGTTCAGGTCTTTTTTGTGGGGGGAGTGTATCGTATAAATACGATAGAATATGACTCTTTTGTGATCTTGTATGTCTCTGTGACGTCACGATCTCTCCTACAGCACGACGTAGGACGAGTAGATCGTATATTATAAGATTGTAAATAAGTTAAGTTATAAAAGGCCTAATATGCTATTAAGCAATATTGCCATGGTCTTATGTAGTATATATGAATTTATCGTATATATTAATATAATTTTTCGTATAGAGCAACCTAAATGCGGTACGATAATTTGGGCTCCTGGCGGTTTGCCAAGGCTGCAAGGTGTGCTTTTGAGGTACGTCAGAGCCTTCACGAACACCAACCAGTTAACATCTAATTTTCCGCCCTCAGTTGATCGTGCTTTTGTGCCTCTAATCACAATACACATACAGCAATACACACATCTACACCATCACGACGCTCTCATCGACATCATGACTGACTGATAGATAAGCATAATATTCATGTCCATTCCCATGTAATCATTTATTCTTTCTTTAACTTGACTCGTGTCTTGGGACCGAAGTCTCGTTCCCCATTGTCCACCGCCATATTGGGTAAAACGTTCTCCCTTGCCTCATTGCCACGTGGAACTATTGGTGAGTTAATTCCTGGCTAATATTAACCCTTATAACCTTACCCTATAATTATATACATTTATTATGTGAGACCTTTGGATATAAATTAGCTTGTTTCAGATTGAATTCAATTTAGATATAGAGTATTCATTTAGATTGATTTTATTTGATTCATTATAGCTTAGTAATATTTAACTTCCATTGATAGTTTACCACAAACATGCTGAATTGAAGAACCCACCAGTCTCTACACCTCTCCTATAAAGGACCAAGAACACAAGATGGTGGAATATGAAAACAACCCCTCACAGAAGAGAGGGAGGGACCCACGATTGTTGTGTCTAGCCTTCTCCTTCTACTGTCCTAACCACCACCACCACTATCATCACTAACACCATTATCATCACCACCACCACTACTGTCATCACATTCACCACCTTGAATATTAGCACCAACCTTACAGACTACCATTACCAATATAAGTATCCTTAACTACTATCACAATCAGTAGCAATATTTTAACAAATTCCATAATATTTGTTTAATGATTCCACATTTATAACCTTTAGCAAATCAAATAACAAAATATATTGTGTTACAAGTGTGATACTTTTCTTAATTTATGGCGACTGTAATAAACTAATAACAAAAATGTGGATAATAATTTTAACCTGTATGCAATATTCCCGACGAGATGTGCAACCCCTCTAATATGGCATGAACGAGTGATCGGGAATTATTATGTTCCCTCCACTAACCGACTTTACTCCTAAGCTCATTTAATGAAATCAACAAATACATGTGGCAGTCCAGGGATTCGAACCTAGGATGCTCACACCGAAATTCAGTGCATTTATCCAAATGTGATGTCTTGGGAAACGGTGGGCATCGTGGGGTTGGCCAATTGTCTTGTATGGAAGTGCCAGTGTTGCTTTGATCAGTTAAAGACTGAGGATATACAGTAGAGTATGTAGATCTTACTTGCAATACATCATCATCACCACCTCCATAATCACCTTAAGGTACTCAGACCCACAATTATTCTAAGTTAAGCAGCATCGTAAGGAATATTAGGTCTGTTTGTGGCTTGATGTTCTTACCAATCATTAAGTTAGAACGTTGAGGTGGCTGCCCATACAAGCGACTAAGCACTACACAACCATTAACATTTTAGCTAACAGGAGAGGGGGCCGCAGAATCACTACCGGAATTTTGACTTCAAACACAGGGACCTCATACTCTCTCTCTCTCTCTGGTTGTCTTGGAGGGCTTTTAGTGGATGGTCTTCGTCTGGAGTCTTTTTTGTTTTCTTTTCCCTTTGCTTGCCTTCCCTAGCCGTGTGTATGTGTGTATGTGAGTATGTGTGTATGTGTGTATGTGTGTATGTGAGTGTGCAACATCAAAGAGCAAACCATTATTCCTAATTTACTGTTCAATCTCCTCTTCTCGCTAACCTACATCATTTTATCTCTCTCTCTCTTTCTCTCGCTCTCTAACACACACACTCACACACACACACACAAGCAAATAAGTAACTTTAAAATAGATCATCAATATTACATTACATTGAATTATCTTTTTGTTTAACTATAACAATAGCTTTGTTGTTGCTTGTTTTCCTTTGTACTCCTTTGTATTCTCTGCACTTGCCGCCAATCACTGGGTGTTTAAAGGGAGGATGGCCGTATTTATATGCTCATTTATGTATCATATTATTATTTTATTAGTTTCCTCCCTAAGCCTCCATCAAGCTTAAAATACACCCGCCCAAGACCCTCCCTCAAGATAAATTTGTACATTTTTGGATAGAAAAATGTCCCGGCCGAAGGCCCATTTCTCTTAAATTACAGGCTAGCTATCGCTCGCCAGGAAAAAAACAATACATAAATGACACGAACAGTCTTAATATTGACATAGAAGGCGAAAGGTCTTAAAATCGCCAAAAAATTGGGCCGAACGTCTTAAAATCTGAAAACTAATGGGGCTAAACATGCGAAAAAAGGGGGGCCAGAAAAACGGCCTATCTCCCCTTCAAGTGCCGTGCCTGCCGTTCACTACTTGGGCCCATTCAACTTAAAACGGCCTATCTCCCCTTCAAGTGCCTGCCGTTCACTACTTGGGTCCATTCAACTTAAAACGGCCTATCTCCCCTTCAAGTGCCTGCCGTTCACTACTTGGGCCCATTCAACTTAAGGGGAAATACTCGATTTTTCTGGACCTTCTCCCTCAGTTTAGCATATTTGTTTTGAGGTTTAAAGACGTTCGGCCCATTCGTTTAACGATTTTAACACCTTTTACCCCATTTCGCTGTCAATTTTAGGACCTTTCGTGCCATTTAGGTGTCAATTTGTTCCTGGCGAGCGATAGCGAGCCTCTAATTTTAAAAGGAATCGGCCTTTGGCCAGGAAATTTTTCTACCGAAAAATGTACACATATATCTTGAAAGGGGGTCTAGTGGGTGTTTTTCTAAGCTTGATGGAGGTCTAGCGAGGAAAAAAAATAAAAAATAAATAAATAAATATATAGACCAAAAACCAAGCACTACCCCCTTAACCCCCTCTCGCTTTTTGTTGTTCCATGGTTGATGTTTTAATAAGAACATAAGAACATGGGAGTCTGCAAAAACCCAATCGGCCCAAACAAGGCAGATCCCTGTCACACCCAACCCCAATTACAAGGCCCAATTTTATGCCCAACTCACTAATACCTTGAGTACTGACCCCACCAAAACGGTCAGAGATTAACACAAGATTACGGGGGCCTTCTGAGCGCCGATTGGCCCACACCCGGCAGATCAATCAAGCTTTGTGGTGTTTAGTTTGTGCTTGCTTGCTTGCTTGCTTGCTCGCTGTCTCTCATACATAGATAGATAGATAGATCATTATTTTTGTTATGTGTATGGAGGAGACAAAGGGCAGGTTGCCTGTAACGTGTGTCTCCCCCAAAGTTAAAAGGGTGAAAGAGCTAAATTCAAGGGACGTTGAAGTGAAAATGTCTAGATACACGCTACCACGCAGTTTAAAGCATTTGATTGAGGGAGATAGTTCCCAAGTTCACTTGTTGAGTAGAAAAAAGACTGAGAAAATTTGCCAATTCTTTGGTTGGAGAGCTTGACAGAATAGGAGTGGGACTGTGTTGAAAGGTTGGTGCCTCGTGCTCGCTGCACACACTCACTTTATTAAGATTGTATTAACCCATTTCAGTCGTACAGGTAGATTATTATATTATTATATTATTATATTATATTATATTATATTATTATATTTAGTCATACAGGTAGATTATTATATTAAAGAAAATCGCCTAATGGTAACCGGAATAGGCTGACAATAACGCAATGGTGGTGAAGGGGTTAATAAATATAAACTTCACGAATCACAATCCAGCTACAACATTTGAATCTATTACAAACCCGCAATACGGGGGGGGGGGGGTCATATTCAAAGTTATTCATACTCACTACCCCAGACTTGGCATTCAAAGTTTAATTATTCCTGTCTGTCTATCTCTGTGTGTGTGTGTGTGTGTGTGTGTGTGTGTGTTATAAGTTTTAATTTTCTTTGTTTTCTAACGTGTATGAAGGAGGCAAGAAAGCTGCCTGTATCAAGTCCTCCCCTCCCAAAGTTGAAAGTGATAGAGCGCCAAATTTAAGGCACGTCAGAGTCCAAATGCATGTATGTATCTGCGTGTACATATATCATTCAGTGTGTACATGTAGGTAACTCAGGGAACGGAAGGCTCACCACCAATCACAAGTTATAATTGATTGTCAGTTATCAGGCTCCTACAACACACCTCTCCAATGGTACGGCTTTTGGGAGGCTTAGGGGGATTCATTGTTGCTACGGAAATAATGAGTGTGAGGGGGGGGGGGGGGAGTGTTTGTGTGTGTGTGTGTGTGTGTGTGTGTGTGTGTGTGTGTGCGCGCGTGTGTGTGAGAAAGTGAGTGAGTTAGTAAGAGTGATTGCGGGAAAGAGTGTGTGTGTCTGTATAAGAGTGTGTGTGTGAGAGAGAGAGAGAGAGAAGCAGTGGAGGAAAAATAAGAAAGGAGAACAAAAAACATAGGAATGAAATAAGGGAATAGGAGGAGGAACAAGGAAGGAGAGAAGAGGGGTAGCGAAATGACAGAAAGGAGAGAAGTCAGGAAAGGAAAGGAAGAAAGAAAGGAGAGGCACGGAAGAAGGATAGAAGCAAGAGAAGAAGTGGAGGAGGGAAGGGAGGAAGGAGAGAAAGAAATAAAATAGCAGGGATAGGAGGAGTGAAGGGAGGAAGGAGAAAGAAAGAAAGGAAAAACACAAGGCAAGTATAGATGCAAGAGGAGTGGGAGGAGGAGGCGGAAGGGAGGAAGTCACGTGATCCTCTTCCACCACCTCCCCCCACCATCACTCATCAGCCAAACGCCTGCCATTGGTCCCTCATGTCGCCCCCGCCAACCAATCACCGCCCGCCAGCCTCTCACTCAAGAGGGTTCACCACTGCTTGACATCCCGCCCGCCCAGATTTACGTTTTTACAAGAAAATTCGCGCTTTTACAATGTACACGCTTATAGTAACCCCTTTAACCTCTTTAGCACCATGACGCCTTTTTACCTTTGCTTATTATCATTATTATTATTATTAGTAGTAGTATTCTGGCTAGCATTAGATAATTTTATGCAGTTTAATAAGGACCTAAGAATCATGTCAGAATAAATTAATGCTAGTGTATACTGCACATGATTACTTAACTGATTAATCCCTTCTCTACCGGTGACGTCTTTATAACTATTCTGGCTACCATTAGACGATTTTATTCAGTTTAAAAAGGGCCTCCAGCAATTAACAGTCTTCGAATTATATACTTAAACATATTTACTACCACAGAGCCTTCTTAAACTGCACACAATCCTCTAAATATAGTTAGAATGATATTAAAAAGACGTCGCCGGTGCAGAAGAGGTTAACAGGATAATGACAGGCAATATTAATTGTCTTTCAGTTTTCACACACACGCACAGCACACACACACATACTGATTTCCTCTATCCATCAATTACCATTCTAAAAGATAATGACGCATTATTCTTAGTCTTTCGCACACACACACACACACACACACACACACACTGACTTTCTCTATCCATCAATTACATTTATAAAAATAATGAAAGACACACACACACACCCACGTGTGTGTGTTCGGCCATAGCGACGGAGAGAATTGTATCTGGTTCCTCCCTAACCAAGCTGCTATCAGCCTGTGTTAGCCTACACATCTTCTCACCAATACAAAGTACATCTGTGTATGTACTTGGTGGGAAGCCAGGCACCTCACGGTATCCAAAGGTCGCATGTGACCTTGTAGTTAAGGTAGAATAAATATTGTACTGTACCTAGGTTTAAGAAAAACTCAGCCTCAAGGCTGCAATGAACAATAAACCGACAATTATAATTTATAATTATTATTATTATAATTATTATAATTATTAGAGGTGGACCGGATGGATATCTGTATCCGTATCCCCATCCGCGGATATCTGCATCCCCATCCGCGGATATCCGCATCATTGTGTACATCCGCATCCGCATCCAATAATGCGGATATAGTGCGGATATTTTCGTAACTAATAAGTCATAAATACTTATTATATTTACACTTTTACACAATAACTAATTAACTATTAACCCATTGAAGCTCTGACACGTTTTAGCAGTTTATTTTTGCTATCGTTAGATGATTTTATGCTGCTTAGGAAGGATATGTGGGTATTAAAAGGGTAAAGAACTAAAGACCATCTCAATCAACCCTCTGACTTCCATATACCCTTCCTAATCTGAAAAAAATCGTCCAATAATAGTCAGAGAACAAAACAAAAAAGTGCATCATGGTCCATCATGGTCCATCATGGTCCATCATGGTACAGTATCTTTTCACACCCCGTGCTACCGCCAGACGCTGCAGACTCTCTGTCAACGCTCTCACGATATCGATCATAATTTGAGTATTAACTACTCATCCTCTTCATTCTTGTGCATGAAAGGTGGTTAAGAGCACGTTTAACCATCCTGTAGCTTAGTAAGTAACACTGCACGATATTTCGCTGTGTATTGACTGAAAAACTTTGTGTTTATCACAAGACTCCTGCTCGGACAGGGCGCCACTAGCGCCATCTATTGTTTTGTTTTGCTTTGTAAACAAACGCTCTCTTATTACTATTTTATATAAAATCGTAGCCCCTAATTTTACCCATTACCTACTGTAGTAAGTATCAATTTAACTGCCTTGTATGTAAGTAAAGCTTTGCATATTAATTTGCTAATAAACAATATTGTTTACTAACTAACCGCCTACAGGGACTAACGCCGACACCATTTTGTAAACAAACCTTTTTCGGGGATTATACATATTAAATTCCAGCAAATTTTGTACCAAATTTAAGTGCATTCATTTATCTTTTCCCCCTAGATATATTCTTGACTTTTTCTCGTCAGACTGATTTTACTTTAAGCTAAGGGTGGTATTTGTACAAACTAACCTAGCCTAACCCAACCTGCCAAGCTTTCAACCTAACCCAAACCTAGCCTAGCCTATAGCCAGCCAATCTGTTTTATTATTAACTCTTGTAGATATTGTATTTAGTATCCTACTGTAGCTATACAGTATATCTGTAATTTTAGTTGTTGCTTGCACGATCTTGTAATAACCTTTGACTGATACACTTTTTTATCTAAAAGAGTAGGCTACTGCTTTACTAGGCTTCAGTGACACCAGGGTCATCTGTTGACACAGTATATTAACCCCTTGTGTGCAGTCACACTTTATTTTTATATAATCTCTATTTGGTGAATTGTATATTTAGTTACATATTCTGTTATACATATATTTGTTTAAGGTTAGGTTATCACACCTGGTAGCCTATTTCTGCGAATTTCAATTTTATTATATTCGGTTAGGCTATTCAACGCTGGTAGCCTATTATTGCGTATTTCAATTTAAAAAATTTTTTTTTTGGTTAGGCTATCGCCCCTGGAAGCCTAATTCTGCGTATCTCAACATTTTTGTTTTCGGTTAGGCTATCACCCCTGATATCCTATTTCTGCGTATTTCAGCATATTTGTTTTCGGTTGAAGTGATTGAAGTGTTTTTAAAGTGAGTGAAGTGTTGTAAAGTGAGTGAATTGTTTTTTAAGTGAGTGAAGTGATCTGAAGAAAGTGACTGTCACCATGCCTCGCGCTTGTGCGAACTGCGCCGGTACGTTTGGTGAGTCCATGTTTGCTACTATCGATCTTCAAGTCTGCCGGCTCTGCCAGCAACGAGAGAATTTTACAGTGAAATTAGATGAAGCCTACAACAAGATCAACGTCCTCACCATGAAGCTGGAATCACTCCAAGAGTTTGTAACACTCAACGTTGGAGTGCCACAAACTTCAATTGTCACCGCAACTCCAGCAGCCACCAACGCCCCAACGTCAACTGCCAACAATTCAACGCCTACAGTAGCCATTTCAGCTGATGTTTCCGATACTCAAGATACAAATAGCGACTCTCTTCCCCCTCAAGACAACTTCCGTGTCGTGAGGAACAACGTTTGCCCCAAGACCAGGAAACACATACCGATTACCGAGTGTCAAAACCGTTTCCAGATATTCGCAGACTCAGATGACGAAGAGGAAATAGAAGAAGTCCGGCTCGTGGGAGACTCGATGATACGTGGTCAGCTCACAGAGTTTTGCGCCAGGGCACCTAAGACCAGGAAGCGTTTTTGTATCCCTGGGGGTGGTGTGGATGACGTAGTTGCAGCAGTTGACGAAGTATCAAAGCTGGCCCCTGCAAATACAATGTACGTCATCCACGTTGGATCCAACGATATACAGCGAACCCGGTCGGAAGATTTGCTTTTAAAGTACCAGCAGCTGATCAAGTCGTTTAAGGAGAAGTCATCAAGGATCATCGTCTCAGGAATCGTCCCCCGGCTCGGTGTAGAGAGCCGATTTTACAACATAGCCACCAGCACAAATCGTTGTCTAGCAAACCTCTGCAGGAAGGAGAACGTGGGATTCGTCGACACCTGGGACAATTTCTACTACGATGACTATTTGTTTTCGGATGATGGAGTTCATCTGAACCAGGTGGGAGCAGCGCATTTTGGGCGTCTTCTCAACGATGCGGTGAAGGATTTTCGGAGAAGAAATCGACTCAGCACAGGACAACCAGGAAGGAGGACCGAAGACAGCGAGGACGGCAATCTACAAAGGAATTAAATACTAATCCGTCAAGAACCGCGAATTTGGATAAAGCTCCACCAACACGACCCAAATTCAAAACCGTCAGGGATAACGACCGAGGACCGAGGACAGCCATGAATGTAAATGTAGATCCGACCAGAACCAAAAATTCGATGAAAGAACGATCTGCGAGTTCTAAAACCGCAACTTTAAAGGTTTTCTATGCAAACGCTCGTAGCATACGCAATAAATTTTCAGATTTAGAGGAACTAGTGTTTACAGAAAATTATGATGTGATTGGCATAACAGAATCTTGGCTCAATACACAAGATAGAGACTTTTTAGCAGAGTATTCACTTCCCGGTTATGTAATGTTTGAGAACAGCCGAATAAATAAAAATGGAGGTGGCGTTTTATTTTATATCAAAGAAAGTCTTAACCCGACCCTCGTGTCAAAACCTCAAATTGTGAACGTCGACACATCTTTTGTGCTAATAAAGAATAATAAAGGTACCAAAATAATACTTGCGTTAATATACAGACCTCCAGCTCAATCAGTGCAAACTGACCGAGAAATTTACGAACAAATTGCAGATGTAAGTAACTCACAAGATACCGTAATTTTTGGCGACTTTAATTTACCTGTGACCAAGTGGGGCGATACTCTTACTTCACACTCCGGACATGACTTGTATACGAACTTGCAAGAGAGTTCGCTTTATCAATTTGTTCGAATGCCGACCCGTGGTAATAACGTTCTTGACATTGTACTTGCAACAAAAGAAGAATTGATAGAGAATTTGAATGTTGGTGATGAATTCAGTAACAGCGACCATCGTACGATAACTTTCACTTTAAAGTTTACTAGTAACGAACCAAATAGTAGCATCGAAAAAGTCCCTAATTTCAAGAAAGCAAACTTCCATAAACTTAGAGCTATGTTTAAAGAAACTGACTGGAGCTTTTTAATTAACAATAACGACATAAATACATCTTGGAAGTTATTCGAAACCACTTACCTAAAAGCAGTGCAAGACTGCATACCATCGAAAATACGGCGTCCAGGCCATAATAATAAGCCCAAATGGTGGAATAAAGATATTTCAAACTGCCTGCTTGCTAAAAAATGTGCTAATGATAGATTAAAATCCTCACAAAATGACGAAGAACGGGTGAAATTTGTAGAGCTACGACGCAAAGCCAAAAAGTTAATTAAGCAAAGTAAAAAGACCTTAGAGTTACATATTGCGAATCAAAGTAAAACAAACCCGAAAGAATTCTATAGTTATATCAGAAAGAAAAAAGTAGTTACTTCAACTGTTGGACCGTTAGTCGATGAAAAAGGAGAATACACCAAAGACGAAGTACAAATGAGTAATGCCCTCAATACCTTCTTTGCATCAGTTTTTACAACAGAAGACCTCAGTGATATCCCTACACCATCGCCGATTCAGATTGATAATTCAGATGTTCTAAGCAATATCACCGTTACAGAGAGAGAAGTATTGAATTGTTTAGATAAACTCAAGGTAAATAAAACGCCAGGACCTGATACAATCTCGCCTAGAGTTCTAAAGGAAGCTAAGAATGAGCTCTCCAAACCACTGACATTACTATTCAATAAATCCTTGCAGTCTGGAACTATGCCTGATCAGTGGAAGCTAGCCAACGTAACACCGATATTCAAAAAAGGCAGCAAATCCCTACCCAGTAACTATCGTCCAATTAGCTTAACCTCAGTTGTATGTAAAATGCTAGAAACGGTCATACGAGACAGACTCGTAAATCACTTAGAGGAAAATAACTTACTTAAAGATACTCGACACGACACGGCTTTCGGCTTTCGTATAAAACGTTCCTGTTTAACAAACCTCTTAGACTTCTTCCACGATATCCTCAACCTCTACGATGAGAGTAAAGCTGTAGATATTATATACCTTGATTTTCAAAAGGCCTTTGACAAAGTTCCCCACAAACGTTTACTGCTAAAACTAAAAGCGCATGGAATACAAGACGGTGTGTTGAAATGGATAGAAAATTGGCTCAGCAACAGAAAGCAAAGGGTAGTCATAAACGGTAAGGCATCTAAATGGACCAATGTAAGTAGCGGGGTACCCCAGGGATCGGTACTAGGACCAATTCTCTTTCTAATTTACATCAACGACATAGATGAGGGTCTCACCTGCACAATCTCAAAATTTGCTGACGATACAAAAATTGCAAATAGCGTACTCTCAAAAGAAACAAGTTGACGATATGCAACACAATCTAGATAAATTGTCATGTTGGGCCCAAATTTGGCAAATGAGTTTCAATGCGGATAAATGTAAAGTACTACATGTCGGATACCTAAATGAGAAAGCAAACTATTCGATGAATGGCACTCAGCTTAAGAATGTAAACAGAGAAACTGATCTGGGAGTAACAATATCGAGTAACCTAAAACCGAGTCAACAATGTTCAGAAGTTGTTAAGAAGGCAAACAAAATAATTGGCTTTATAGGCAGGTCATTTGAGCATAAATCCAAAGAAGTTATCCTAACCCTTTACAATTCCTTAGTCCGCCCTCTTCTGGAATACTGCGTTCAATCCTGGTGCCCTTATTACCAAAAAGATATAAACAAGCTAGAACGAGTTCAACGTAGAGTTACCAAAATGATACCTAGCCTAAAGAACAAACCATACGAAGAGCGTCTTAGAGAATTAAATCTATTTCCTTTAACCCAGCGCAGATTAAGAGGCGACTTAATTCAAGTGTTCAAAATCATCAAAGGCATCGACAATATGAACTGTAGTAAGTACTTCACTATCGACCAATCTAATTACACGCGGGGAAACGGTTGCAAAATTATTGGTAAATCTTTTAACTCGCACGAATCTAAGAATTTCTTCTTCAATCGAGTTGTCAACTTGTGGAATGGGCTTCCCCGAGACGTTATAGACTGCAGCACCGTTGATTCATTTAAATTCCGCCTAGACAAATATCTCGCATCAAACCCGCGACTGACTGCGTTTGTAAATGAATAACTTTATCCTCCCCTCAGTTACTAACCCATATGTCCCCTACTAACTTCCTAGTCCTGCCACGTTAGTGGCAGGGCAGTAGTTCCCTTTCCAATGTTCCCTTACCCACTCTAAACCACTGTTTGGACACTTGATCCTCAGTGTTTTGGAGGACAAGCAACCTAGAAGGGTCACTAGATCTGTTGTTGCTTGATTTCCTTTGTACTCCTTTGTACTCCTTTGTACTCCTTTGTACTCCTTTGTACTCCTTTTCATGGATCCTCAGAGGGTTAAGAAGTAAATAGGGCTAATATTGAAATATATTTATGTTTATCAAAATTAAGCAATCAATAATAAATATAACTATTATATGCCTAGATAGTAGGACTAGTTTAGTACAGTTACTTTCCTCTCCCTCCTTCCTCCTCTCTCACTTGTACACGTTCAATACGAAGTATTGCCAGTAAAGGACTACTAAAACATTTAATGTCCCCGTCCCGCACCCTGGTAACACAGATAATTGAAATTGTAGAATAATAAGTTCATATACTCATGCTTCTTCTACTTATAATATATTTTTGTCTCAAATGTTTTAGTATCTTAAAATTTCCATTATCTGTGGCTAAAACTCTTGAGGGCTAAAACTATCCGCATCCCCATCCGCATCCGCAAATACTGAAAATAAATATCCGCATCTACATCCGCATCCGCAAATATCAAGAAATCAATATCCGGTCCACCTCTAATAATTTATTACACACACACACACACACACACACACACACACACACACACATTTTCCTCATCCATCAATTATCATTCTCAAAGTGTCGGTAAGATGTCAGAATAATGGTGGCTGAGAGGACGTGAGCCAGGAAGAATAAGATGGCAGGAAGGGTATAAATAAATCCCAGAGGGCAACCACCACCATCACCACTGAGAGAGCCATCATTAGAGAGACTCACAAGATGGTGGTGGTCAGGTGAAGGTATTGAGGGATAAGCCTTTACAACGGCATCTCGTATCTACATTCTACTGCCCCTATTTTTCTGAAGTGTAGAGAGGGGAGAAGGGGTGTTGGAGAGAGAGGAAGCTGTTGGAGTGGCTTTGTTATGATTGTGTGTTATTAGTTGGTGGTGATGGTGATGGGAGGAGCCATCTTGTTTCCAAGTCAGTGCTTGCTGGGGTGGGTTTTGGTGGCCTTGCTTGGGTTTGATCGCTCCTTATCTCTCTCTCTCTCTTCTGCCTGCCTGTCTGTCAGTTTCTATTTGCTATCGTGCTCTCTCTCTCTCTCTCTCTCTTATATATATATATATATACACATATATACCGGTATATATATATATATATATATATATATATACTGTATATATATATATTGCATACATACACAAACAAATCAATAAATACATTAACCTAACCAATAAGTAATCAATCTATCTACCTACCTACCGGTATCAATCTATCATTATTTCTATCAACCTATATATCTTACCCATCTATAGCTATGCACACAATAATTTCCACCTCCCACCCTTCCCACCACCACTACTACTTCAGGCCGCACTGCAGTTTATGATAGAGTTTTGAGTTAGATTGACAGGCTCAAGTCTGCGTAATTTGGAAGTTAATACTCTACACTTTTGAGGCGTACAAAAAAAACAAAAACAAACACACACACAAGCACCACTTGTATCTATTTAACTAGCCACCAATTAATCTAGCCATTTACGTCAATACAAAACACATGATATTCATAAGCCAACAACATTTTAATTACCAACCCACAAGAAACACATTACCCCTTGTATCTAACTGTTTACCAATCATTAAATCAATACAAATATATATAGTCCCATTAGCTTTTAGATATTGAGACGTTCGTTCCATTAGTTTGGCGATTTGATGACCAATTGTCCCATTTCTTTGTCAATATAAAGTACTTTCGTGCAATTTAGGCGTCGATGTTTTCCTGGCGAACGATAGCGAGCCTGTAATTCTAGGAGGAACCGGCCATCGGCCAGAAGAAAATTCTACAGAAAAATGTACAAATTTATCTCGAAAGGGGGGGGGGCTACGGGGTTTGTATTAATCTTGATGGAGTCCTAGCCAGTGAACTATAAAATAAACAAATTAGTACTGGGAAAAAGTAGACCAAAAAATAACCACTACCCCCTTAAATCAATCAATCAATCCATCTATCTGTACCAAAACAACACCCACAACTTATCCCCCATCCCCCCCCCCCCCCCCACACACACACACCAAAACACTACTGATTAATTCCATCCATTCAAGCAAAAACACATTCAATCAATCAATCAATCCATCTATCTGTACCAAAACAAAACCCACAACTTATTCTCCACCTTTCCCCCACTACCAAATCAGGCCGCACTGGAGTAAATTATTAGAGTTTAGAGTTAGACTGACAGGGCATTCAATCAATCAATCCTTCCATCTATATATATATAAACAAAAATCAATTAATCTATCTATCAATCTCTTCATCTATATATACACAAAAATCAATCATTCCATCTATATATACACACAAATCAATTAATCTATCTATCAATCTCTTCATCTATCTATGCACAAAAAACAATCATTCCATCTATCTATACACAAAAATCAATTAATCTATCTATCAATCTCTTCATCTATCTATACACAAAAATCAATCATTCCATCTATCTATATACAAAAATCAATTAATCTATCTATCAATCTCTTCATCTATCTATGCACAAAAATCAATTAATCTCTCAATCCTTCCATCTATCTATACACAAAAAAACAATTAATCTATCTCTCAATCTCTCCATGCATCTATCTATACGAAAACACAATCAATCAATCTTTCCATCCATCTATCTGTACAAAAACCTATTCTCCCCCTTTTCCAGACTACCAATTCAGGCCGCACTGGAGTTTATTATTATAAAGTTTAGAGTTGGTAACTGACAGGGCCCCAGCTCTGCGTAAAGTCGGAATTTATAAGGGGAGATGGGTGTATTTATTTTATAATTTATGTACCTTTCTATGATTTTATAAGTTTCCTCCATAGACCTCCATCAAACTTAAAGAAAAATATCCATTAGATCCCCTTTCTAGATTAATTTGTACATATTTCGGTTAAACAATTCTTCCAAAATTACAGACTCACTATTGTTCGCCAGGAAAAATATCTAAATAGCACGAAGGTCTTAATATTGACAAAGAAATTGGGCGAAAGGTTTTAAAATCGACGAACGTCTTTTAATCTTAATACTAATATGCTAAACATGAGGGAGAAGGGGATCCAGAGAAAGCTACTACCTCCCCCTTAAGGCTCTACAATTTTGAGGCGTAAAACAAGTATTAGGGACTTGCAATTACAATTAAATATACAAGAAGCATATTGCCACATATACAATTACAATTAAATATACAAGAAGCATATTGTCACATATACAATTACAATTAAATATACAAGAAGCATATTGCCACATATACAATTACAATTAAATATACAAGAAGCATATTGCCACATATACAATTACAATTAAATATACAAGAAGCATATTGCCACATATACAATTACAATTAAATATACAAGAAGCATATTGCCACATATACAATTACAATTAAATATACAAGAAGCATATTGCCACATATACAATTACAATTAAATATACAAGAAGCATATTGCCACATATACAATTACAATTAAATAATAACAAGAAGCATATTGCCACATATACAATTACAATTAAATAATAACAAGAAGCATATTGCCACATATACAATGTATTTACACCATGCATGTTTGCTTTATTATACAGTTTTAAAAGACAATGAGGATTTGATGTGGAGATAGTTCGTCAATGGATCATTATTGTGCCTATAAATTCCATAATAACTAACTCCACCTATCCTATCCTAAAAAAACATATATACAAAATAAATAAATAAATAATTATAATAAAACAGATGGATGCTAGTGTTAGATTTTCACCCCGACCCTCAGACTAATATAGTCTATCTTCGGGTGTGCAATCAATAAGGATCAAAGTAGCAAAGCTCTCCCTATAAATGTATCTCGTGACAGTCCCGGGTCCGCCTTCGCCGTGTTATTACTACCTAAACAAATCCCTGGCTCCCGATATAAACAGCTACTGGGGAGTATTGAGAGGCTACTGCTTGTTTTGGGGTCTTATATATTAACTTATTATTTTAGTTTCCTCGCTAGACCTCCATCAAGCTTAAAAGAACACTCCACAAGACCCTTCTTCAAGATAAATATGTACATTTTTCGATAGAAAAATGTCCCGGCCGAAGGCCGGCTCCTCTTAAATTACAGGCTAGCTGTCGTTCACCAGGAAAAAATCGACACCTAAATGACACGAAAAGTCTTGATATTGACAAAGAAATGGGACGAAAGGTCTTAAATCGACAAACTAATGGGCCGAACGTCTTAAAATCTGAGAACTAATGGGGTTAAACATGAGGAAGAAGGGAAACCTGAAAACGGCCCATTTCCCTCTAGGCTCGGCAGGCTCATAATAAGTGTTAGCTGAAGTATGTGATAATACTACACAGTCACGCAGAGATTATTTCGCATAAAATATGTGAGTTCATAGATTGAGTGACTGATAAATAGATGGATAAATAAACAGATGGATGGATAGATATATATAGAGAGAAAGACAAATGGATATAGATACAGTAGATAGATAGACAGTAACATAATGAAGCCACATACAAAAAGCGTGTCTGAAGGGCAAACACATGATAACAATATAGACGTAAAATGAGAAAACGAGAAGGAATGGAAAGGAGATGGAGTAGAGGACGAAGAAATTAGAGATGTAAGCAAAAAAACAAAAACAAAATAAATAAATAAAAAAACAAATATATATATATATATATAACTAAATGAAGAAACTAAATACATATATAAATACATAAATAAATATATAAATGATGCACCTAGAACAGGCATTTCACAAGAGCCAATCGTGCACCTGCTGAATTTCCAAAGGTAAATCGGGGAGAGTGGCGCTCGAAGAAAATATATACCGTATAGATGCAAGGATAGATAGATAGATAAATAGATAAATAGATAGATAGATAGATAAGTAAGAGCGTGTGGCTGCTGTAGGAGGGAGAGAGAGAGAGCTTGTATTGGTCCAATGAGCGCGTCGCCTTTCGGTGGTGTATAGTGTATGGGGGTGCATGTGGAAGACTACTGTACTGCTAGAAAGGCTGTGGATGTGAATGTTGTCTGTAACCCGTGTAAGCAGCTCGATCCTGCTGATCAGGTGCTAGTATATACAAGTGTACATGCTACCCTGGTCTACCGCACCTCTAATGTAGGTCGATACACAGAGATAGCAAGCTATATTTAGAGGTGTGGTACAGGCAAACTGTCTTTTGGCTCCTTCATACACATTACAAAAAAAAAAAAAAAAAAAAAACACACACACACACACATAAGGCAGATTGATTGACAGAAATGTAGGTAGGTACGTAGGGTAAGTAGTACCCGTCTTGCAACACATTCCCACCCCTACTCTGTGCAACTCTCCAACTCAAGAGTGAAACGATACTCCCAAATTGACCAATCCTTCTTCTATTCAACAGCTGAGCGCTGGAACTATCTCCCAGAATCAGTCTTTCCCTCTTCCTATGACTTAAATTTCTTGAAACTCCGTGTGCCAAGGCATTTTGGCTCGAACGTCCCATGAATTTGGCCCTGTCACTCTTTCAACACTGGGGGAGGCACTCGCTACAGGCATTTCTGCCTTTTGTGTCCTCACTCACTCACATAAAAAAGGTAGGTAGCTAGATACTTGTAAGTAAGTAAATAAGCAAGCAAGTAAGTAGGTAGGAACAGGTAGGTAGGTAGGTAGGAACAGGTAGGTAGGTAGGTAGGAACAGGTAGGTAGGAACAGGTAGGTAGGTAGGTAGGAACAGGTAGGTAGGTAGGTAGGAACAGGTAGGTAGGTAGGTAGGAACAGGTAGGTAGGTAGGTAGGAACAGGTAGGTAGGTAGGTAGGTAGATACAAAACGGAGAAGTAAAAGAGGGAGAAACTGATGCAACCTGGCAATTTACAAGAGGCCATGGTGTACCTCTTGAAATTCAAAGGATGGTAGCCAAATCGGAGAGAGAGAGAGAGAGAGAGAGAGAGAGAGAGAGAGAGAGAGAGAGAGATGGAAGATAGAAAGACATAGATAAAACAGTGTGAGAAAATGAGTGAATGAAGGTGATCGAGAGTGAGATAGGGAGATAGGTAGAGAGCCATATACTGCAGATAGGTATACAGGAAATAAACATTAAGACAGATACAGAGATAGAAGAAAAGCAGAAAGAGGAACAGAAAACGGAGGAAGGCCAAAAAAATAAAAAATAAAATAAACAAAAATATATATATATATAGGCCTACTCAAATGTTACTCTTTGAAATTCAAAAGGTGAAGCCCAAATCGGGGAGAGAAATGCCTGAAGGAGGGGGGAGGAGCTGCTGCAGGGGGAGACTTACAAGGAGTTACAAGGAATAGTTAGTATCTCAGAGACCTTGCGGTCCATTCCCATGAGTACTCAAGTGGAAGGAGAGAGACTGTTTAGTGCACTACACTCATTACAGTGTGTGTAAAATACTATTTACTCTCTTCTTGAACTACTCTACTGAAGAACTGTTTACAATTACGGAGGGAAGTTTGTTCCAGGTAGAACAGATATTTTTATGTGAAACAGTTTCCACAATTACGAGTGTTGAACCTTTTCAATTCAAATGTTCAGCCATGGTTGCGAGTTGCATTCATATTGAAACTAAACATTTTGCTATAATCCACATTGTCAAACCCATAAGTATTTAAACACTTCAATGAGCTGACCTCGTAGTCTGCGTGTCTCCAACGGAAAGAGATCAAGAGCTCTCAACCGGTCCTCATAGCTCAGTCTTCTAATAAGTGGAATACGCTTTGTAGCCCTAGCTTGTACTCTTTCTAGTCGGCCGGTCGAGAGAGTGAGAATGAGTGAGATACATTGGAAAGTCTGACTACTGAAAGTGTGTAAGTGTGTGTGTGTGTGTGTGTGTGTTTACTATGTGCGTGTAAGATTAAAGTGTCGTATTGTGTATGACCTTTCCACAGGTACACATACCCCCCCCCCTCTCTCTCTTTCTCACGCACATACCACCTGCCTCATTACCCCCCCCCCCTCTTCCGATATACCTTACAGGTTTACACAAATGAAGGGGTCTAGCCCAGTATACCACTCTCCGCTATATCAAACCCTCATGTTTAGCCCCATTTAGTTTTCCGATTTTATGACGTTCTGCCCATTAGTTTGGCGAATTTAATACCTTTCGCCCTATTTCGTTCAAATTATACCCTAACAAATAGAGAAATCCGGTGTCTGAGTTCAAATTATATCCTAACTTATAGTATTGCTGGCTTCATTGCTAGAGTCAGAAGTGGCTGGGGGAAGTTTAGAGAGCTGTTGCCACTCCTGACCATGAGAGGACTCCCACTTCACCTTAAAGGGAAGGTGTATACCTCTGTGTTAGGAGTGCAATGACCTATGCCTCGGAGACGTGGCCGTTTAAAGCGGAGGAAATCAATATAATGGAACGGAATGAGAATAGAATGGTGAGATGGATATGTGGGTTAACCTCAGAGACAGGGTATCGAGCAAGGAATTAAGAAGGCGTCTGGGCATTAGGAGTGTCAGTGAAGTGATGCGCACGAGCTGACTTGGTTGGTTTGGACACGTGGAGAGAATGGATGATCAGAACTGGGTGAAGAAATGCCGGACTGTTAAAGTAGGGGGAGCTGAGCGTAGGGGTAGACTAGAATGATATGGGATCAAGTACTCATAAAATTATTATTGAAGTTACCTGCAGTTGCGTATGCAGTCGACGCTAGGTGGCATTCCAAAGTTACTCATGCACTCACTCTCACTCTAATACACCTCATCACTCATTCCAAACACCCCCAAACTGATAAAATAATATGCTTTCAACTTACCTGTAGTATAGTATACAGACGACCCCATGTAGCAACATATTAACCAGGTGGTAGCCCAGGGGTTCTAACCCGTGGACCAGGTAGTTCAACCGAAACGTTAACACACACAGGGGACGGTACGACTTGTGGCTTTGTTCCTGAGGGGGAGAAAGAAACAAGTGGTTAGAGTCATTGAATATCACCATGGTGAAGTACTAACTACTCTACCCTGATCATTGTAGGTAGGCGAAAAATCCCTACCCCACCTACCTAATGTAGGGTTCGCCAAGGAAGAAGGTATTCCATTTATGAGGCGATCGGTAGAGCAAATACCTCCGCCACCGTGGCGGAGGTATGTGCTCTACCGATAGTTCTAGTTCTAGTTATATATGTAACTTTGTCAGTCTGTAACTATCCACCTAAATATCTGAATGAAGTCCTCAATCAAAAACACACACGCTTTATATTACAAAACCTCACAACTGTATCTATCTATCTAATTATCTGTATCAAGGCTTTTATCACAACAAATACACAACATAATGCATAAAAACAAAAAATTACTCCCACCGCAGTAGTACGTAACTACATAATGCTAATTACCTGTGAACATAAGGGTGGACTAAATAGAGGGGTGCCAAACGAGCAACACCAGCCCTGGCACTAATAACCCTCGTCCATCATCACCCTGCACAATCACCACCATAACCACCAACCACTGACACCATAACAATGGGTTCTGGTTCACTACACATACACGCACCACCATTACACTAATTTGATTCGCTCATATACAGGTGCACGCAGACAGGTGGACAAATGTGGGCCGGTGAGTTAACAGATTGCTTGTTTATTTGTCTGCCTGGACGTATGCTGCATGTCTGCTTTTATTAATGTCTGACTGCCTGCATGACCGTATCTGCCTGCAAGTCTGTCTGTCTGGCTGCATGACTGTATATCAGCCTGCCTACTTGGTTAGTTGGCCATTTGCCTGTTGTCTGCCTTTTGAGTGCATGTTGCTGGACTGTGGGAGTGACTGTTTGGTCGTTTGGCTGACTGGCTTTTTATCTGAACTAACTGTTTGACATACTGACTCTGATTCTTTAAACAAACAAACAAACTAACTCACTCTCTCCCTTTCTTTATCTCTCTCTCTCTCTCTCACACACACACAGTCACACGTACAGAATAATAATTATGATGTCAATATGTACGGTATAATGAAACACGATCATATGCTGCACCACACAAACGAATTATTCGCAAGATCACTGCACGCCCAAAGAAACAGTTACACACACACACACACGTTCCTTCATCAATCTATATAAAGTATTGTCAAACCTTTTACATATTTTGTTATTTGCTTTCTCCTTTTATAATATTTCTAAGTTACTATTATCTCTCTAAAATGTCTATAGAAACAATCTTCTAGCTTATGTTATTCCTTTGCATATAAGTTTACTAATGCCCATTTAGATTATCATCGCAGACACCCATAAATTGGCACATTCGTGACATGTCGCACAGCAATCATATACCCTCGCATAAAAATCGTATGACTCGCAAGGCCTCGCAAGGGCCCTCGCGGGTCATCGCAAATGTTCGGTTTGTTCAAAATTTTGGACGAGGACTCACAGGGGTTCGTAGCCCTCGCGAGCATCGTCGAACATCGCAGAGGGATCTGCGAGTCCCTCAGAGAATATCGGCGTCATCGGCGATACATCGGCGACATCGGCGAACATCGGCGACATCGGCGAACATCGGCGATACACGGCGAACTTCGGCGTGACATCGGCGAGACATCGCGGAGGGTTTCGCACAAAAAAACCTTTGCAACGCTGCATGGCGGCTAGCCGATACTCTCAGATGTTCTGCTCGCCGATGCTCTCAGATGTTCTGAGAACATCGACGATGCCAAAGAGCACCTTCGGGGAGGTGGGTAAAAAAAATATGATTAGGCCTATATTGAACCTGTCAATCATTTTTTCTATGCACCTCTCTTGGGGGGTTCATCTGTGTTTTTTCTATTTCTCTCCTTTTCTCTCTTTCTCTGGTTTGTATTTATTCAGCCCCATTCAGCCAAATGTTTTAAGACGTTTATCCCCATCCAAGTATCGATATCTTCCTGGCAAGCGATAGCGAACCAGCATTATATGGAGAAATCCGGCTTCGCCGGAAACATTTTTCTATCAAAAAATGTACAAATTTAACTTGCTCTCAAAACAAAAATATATATATGTTGGCTCACTACCGCTCACCAGGAAAATATTGAAACCTGGATGGGGGTAAACGTCTTAAAACAGTAGGCTGAACGGGTCCGAACGGATACAAGGCAAAGAGAGAGGGAGAGAAAGAGAAACAAAAAAAAGCGAGGAGAGAGGGAGAGAAAGAGAAAACAAAAAAAGGCGAGGTAGGCTAAGCCATAACGTAAACATAAGCCCATCAGCTGTTTTCTCTTTCTCTCCCTCCTCGTTTTTTTTTTCTTTCTCTCCCACCTCGCCGAAGGTGCTCTTTGGCATCGTCGATGTTCTCGGAACATCTGAGAGCATCGGCGAGCAGAGCATCGGTGAGCATCCATGCAGCGTTGCAAAGGTTTTTTATGCGAAACCCTCCGCGATGTCTCGCCGATGTCGCAGATGATCGCAGATACCCTCACAGATCCCTTCGGCGATGCTCGATGATGCTTGCGAGGGTAACCAATCCTTGTGAGTCCTCGTCCAAAATTTTGAACTGTGCGACCATTTGCGAAGGCCCTTGCGAAGCCTTGAGAGGCCTTGAGAGTCAAACGATTGTTCATGAGAGGTGTTGAGACATGTCACGAATGTGCCAATTTATTAGTGTCGGCGACGAATCGTGACTTGTCTCACCAGTGGGAAAGGGGCATTAGACTGCTTGTTTTATGCCGGCTCCAATCAGAACAGCTCCCCCCCCACATGTCTGCCCCATCCGAACGAACCAAAACCACTGAACAACTTCCTAGGTGTCCAGGGTTGGGGGGTCTGGTGGCCTTGGTGTGGCGAGTAGAGTGCATGATTCTGCCAGCTGGGCAATTTAAAACAGACACATTGCTCTTATCATTATATATATATTATATATATATATATATATATATATACAGGATATATAATATATATATATATATATATATATATATATATATATATATATGCATTCATTAGTTTCATTGATTTCATTGATTTCATTATGTTTATTTGTAAGTTATTGTGATAATATGCATACCTTGTCGCCAACATTTTCTTGAGGTGCCTCGCCGTTAAACATGTATAATATATAAATGTGCTTGTTTTCGTTGGTCATAGTTATTTACACATATCACACGCCATTATTTAGTTCTTATTGCATATCTGCTTCTTAACTTCTAACTAACGTTGCGTTAGCAACGTTTTTTTGGGAGGAATGGGTATGCTTGGGGAGAAGGGAAAATGGGGTGGTATTTGGAGAGGGAAGGAGAGGGGGGGGTTAAAGAGGGGGGTAATTCCAACAATGAGCCCCTACCACCCTCCCTCCCCCTACCACCCTTCCTACCCCCCCCCCCCACCTTCCTTCTTACCTGCTATCTACCCAAGTAAATAACACCTATAAACGCGATGTTATTACATTTGCTAAATCAGAAATAATGATATTGTTCTGAATGCTGTCAGACTGGCGTTTATAATTCCATGTTTCAACGTACAGATCATATATTCCATGTTTCAACGTACAGATCATATATTCCATGTTTCAACGTACAGATCATATATTCCATGTTTCAACGTACAGATCATATATTCCCTGTTTTCAACGTACAGATCATATATTCCATGTTTCAACGTACAGTTCATATATTCCATGTTTCAACGTACAGTTCATATATTCCATGTTTCAACGTACAGATCATATATTCCATGTTTCAACGTACAGATCATATATTCCATGTTTCAACGTACAGATCATATATTCCATGTTTCAACGTACAGTTCATATATTCCATGTTTCAACGTACAGTTCATATATTCCATGTTTCAACGTACAGTTCATATATTCCATGTTTCAACGTACAGTTCATATATTCCATGTTTCAACGTACAGTTCATATATTCCATGTTTCAACGTACAGATCATATATTTCCTACAGTAATTGCTTACATGAACACTAAGTATAAATAATATAAATAATTGCCAGTTTCCTTTTATGTTTGCCTTTATAGAGTATGTACAGTACATTAATTATTATAGTTGTACTGCAATGATAATTCAATCAATAGTATGAACATTTATTTTCTCTAGGTAACTACATATCATATTCAGGACAGTTAAGTGCCATGTGAGGGAGCTCAGACGGTATTGTGCACCATAATTTACTGGTTCGGTTCAATGGTTTAAGGAGGGGGTTTAGTTTGCTCTCTAAACCTCTATCAAACTTTAAAAAACACCCACAAGACCCCCCTTCGATATAAATTTGTACATTTTTGGGTAGAAAAATTTCCCGGCCAAAGGCCGATTCCTCTTCAAATACAGGCTCGCTATCGCTCGCCAAGCAACAAATCTACACCTAAATGGTATGAAAGGTCTTAATATTGGCAAAGAAATCGGGCAAAAGGTTTGAAATCGCCAAACTAATGGGGCGAATGTCTTGAAATCCCATAACTAATAGGGCTCGAAAAAACAACTATGAGAGACTTCCCACACAAACACGCTGTCGTCGTGATGCATTTGACGAGAGTAAAGCCCACATTGTTGTTGACAGTAAAATATATATTTATGTGCCAGGAGGGAAAGTGGCTGACGCAGAGAGAGAGAGAGACAGAGACATAGCTATATAGACTGTACAGACCTTGCGGCCCTTACTAGGCAGTCAGAACCTGTTTGCTACTATGTGGAAGGTAAAGCCGGTATTACACGAGAGCTTTTATAGTCAACATTCTATGATCAACATTTTTCTGGCAACATTTCTGGAATATGTTGCACTGGTATTGGGAACTAAACTGATGATAGATGAATTTAGGCCAAAGAAATAGGTTAAATGTTGACCTCATATGCTAGAAGAGATCTGTGCAGCATGTGAGGAGGTGTGTGGAGTGAGGGGAAGATGGAGGGGAGTGAAAGGCACAGCATGGTGGACAGAAGAGGTAAAAATAGCTGTGGAAGAAAAGGAGAAAGCATATAGAGAGTGGTTGGGTAGTAGAGGGAATGGAGATTTGGAGAGGCAGAAACGAGCGAGGTACGTGGAGAGAAAGAGAGTGGTGAAGAGAGTAGTGAAGGAAAGTAAGAGAAGACTAGATGAGGAGCTTGGAAGGAATTTGAGTGTAAAATGGAGGGAGTGTAAGAAACTGTTCTGGAAAGAAGTCAAGAAAGTTAGGGAAGGTAGCAAGGGAAACAGTAAGGGTGTCCAAGATAACAATGGGAGAATGCTAGCCGAGAAGCAAGAGAGAGTCGAAAGATGGAGGGAGTACTTCAACGAGTTGCTAAATGTAAGGAATGAAGAGCCAGTACACATAGTTGGATATGGTATGGGAGGGAGAAGAGGAGAAGTAGTGGAGGAGGAGGTGGGGTTCAGGAGGTCAGAAGTGTGGGAAGCCATGAAAAGAGTGAAGTTGGGGAAAGCACCAGGAACAGATGGAGTGTGTGGGGAAATGTTGAGGTATGGTGGGGAGATAGTGATCGAATGGGCATGGAAAATGTGCAAACTAGCATGGGAGAAGGGGAATGCACCCGATAACTGGAAGACTGGCATAATAGTCCCCCTATATATGGGCAAAGGGGAGAGAGGAGTGTGTGGTAACCACCGAGGAATATGTCTTTTAAGCGTGGTAGGGAAGGTGTACAGTAGGGTAGCGATTGAGAGAGTGAGAGTGAGAACGGAGAAATGGATAGGCGACGAGCAGGGTGGTTTTAGGAAGGGAAGAGGATGTGTAGATCAGATTTTTACCCTGAATTGTGTTGTGGAGAAATATCTGGAGAAGCAACAAAAGGTGTATGTTGCCTTTATGGACTTGTAGAAGGCCTATGGCAGAGTGGATAGAGAAGGCATGTGGAAAGTACTTAGAATATACGGAGTAGATGGCAAGTTGCTGAAAGCAGTGAAGAGCATGTATGAGGGTGCAAAGGCGGCAGTACGTGTGGAGAACGAGCAGAGCGAGTTCTTTGACCTGAGTGTTGGGTTGAAACAGGGGTGTGTGATGTCCCCATGGTTGTTTACTCTATATATGGATGGAGTCATGAAAGAAATACTTGGAAGAGCAGTGGATGTTGGTGTATCGCTGAAAAGGGAGGGAAATGAGTGGAAGCTGCCTATACTGCTGTTTGCGGATGATACAGTTCTGATGAGCGATAATGAATGGGAGCTGCAGGGTTTGGTAAATAAGTTTGGAACAGTGTGCGAAAAACGGAATTTGAAGGTAAATGCGGGGAAGAGCAAGGTTATGGTCTTCGAAAGGGGTGAAGTCACAGAGTGTGAGGTGAAGTTGAACGGTCAGGCTATGGAGATCGTCAGCTCTTTTAAGTATCTGGGCAGTGTGTTGAGTAAAGGTGGGACTGTGGATGAGGATTGCGGGAGAGGGTGCAACAGGGGAAGAGGGTTGTAGGAACATTGAAAGCAGTAACAAGAAATACGGTGGTCAGTATGGAAGTGAAGAAGTCCTTGCATGACAGTGTGGTAATCCCGACACTAACTTACGGAAGCGAAGCATGGACGTTCGGTAAGAGACTCAGACCAAGAGTGAGAGCGGTGGAAATGAGTTACTTGAGAAGTGTGTGCAGAGTTACATGGAGGGATAGACAGACGAATGAGGAAGTAAGAAGGAGGTGTGGTGTGAAGGTAGATGTACTGGAAAGTGTGAAAAGGAAACACCTTGGGAGGGTTCGGCCAAATGGAACGTATGGAGCGTGAGAGATTGACTAAGAGGGTGTACGAGAGCGTGGTGGAAGGATGGAGTGAGGAAGTATATGAATGAAGGCGGTGCTGGTTGGGAGGAGGGGCGTCGACTGACTGGGGACAGAGGTGCATGGGGGTGGTTCGTTCGTGGCCACCACTTCGGGGATCACGGCGTCAGGCAATAGATAGATAGATAGATAAGCTGCCAGACCAATGTTGAGGATAAATGTTGAGTGAAACAGCGCTCGTGTGATTTCGGCTTAAGGATACCAAGGCGTACCAAGGTACCAAGGATACCAAGGCTCTCTCCCTACTCATAATCATAAACAAACAATGCCATGTTATGTTCTCCACGAGTTATAAACAAAAACAAAGTGAACACAATAAGAATCTATCTACCTATCTATCTATATGCTCAGGCCCAATCCCCACTTTTCCTATTTGTATTTTTATTTTCTATTTTATTCTATTTTATTATTTTGTTTTCCTTTTTCCTTGGGGGTGGAAACAATAAGAATAATATAACAATACAACAGATAAACGAGAGAGGAAGGCTATAATGAATGAATGAAACTTGTGTAATAAATACTGGGCCAAAACATAGGAGAACACGTGAATATTTAAGGGAGCCCACCTCGCTTTTTTTCTCTATCTCCCCCTCTCTCTTTGGCTTGTATCCATTCGGTCCCATTCAGCCTACTGTTTTAAGACGTTTACCCCCATCCAGGTGTCAATATTTTCCTGGTGAGCGGTAGCGAGCCAGCATATATATATATTTTTGTTTTGAAAGCAAGCTAAATTTGTACATTTTTCGATAGAAAAATGTCTCCGGCGAAGCCAGATTTCTCCATACAATACTTGCTTGCTATCACTCGCCAGGAAGAAATTGCCACCTGGATGGGGATAAACGTCTTAAAACAGTTGGCTGAATGGGGCCCAATGATTACAAGCCAGGGAAAGAGAGAAAAGGAGAAAAATATCAAACAAAGCCGGTGACCCCCCTTAAGTAGAGGCTATAAGGAAATATAACACAACTATTGGACACGAGGCCAGAGCGAGATGTTTCTGGGGAGCGGATTAAGGGGGCCCACCTCGCTTTTTCTCTCTCTTTCTCTCCCTCTCTCTTTGGCTTGTATTCATTCGGCCCCATTCAGACTACTGTTTTAAGACGGTTACCCCCATCCAGGTGTCAATATATATATTTTTTTTGACAGCTAGCTAATTTTGTATATTTGTCGATAGAAAAATGTATCCGGCAAAGCCGGATTTCTCCATACAACGTTGGCTCGCTATCGCTCGCCAGGAAAAAATCGATACATGAATGGGGATAAACGTCTTAAAACAGTTGGCTGAATGGGGCCGAATGGATACAAGCCAGAGAAAGAGAGAAAAGGAGAGAAAGAGAAAAAAAGCAGGTGACCCCCCTTAAAGAATAGATGAACCAGCAATTCCACAATATAAAACACTATTAGTTATTTTAGGGAAAGAGCTACAACACTACTATACTCGATACTATTTAGGGAAAGAGCTACAACACTACTATACTCGATACTATTTAGGGAAAGAGCTACAACACTACTATACTCGATACTATTTAGGGAAAGAGCTACAACACTACTATACTCGATACTATTTAGGGAAAGAGCTACAACACTACTATACTCGATACTATTTAGGGAAAGAGCTACAACAATACTATACTCGATACTATTTAGGGAAAGAGCTACAACACTACTATACTCGATACTATTAAGGGAAAGAGCTACAACACTACTATACTCGATACTATTTAGGGAAAGAGCTACAACACTACTATACTCGATACTATTTAGGGAAAGAGCTACAACACTACTATACTCGATACTATTAAGGGAAAGAGCTACAACACTACTATACTCGATACTATTTAGGGAAAGAGCTACAACACTACTATACTCGATACTATTTAGGGAAAGAGCTACAACAATACTATACTCGATACTATTTAGGGAAAGAGCTACAACACTACTATACTCGATACTATTTAGGGAAAGAGCTACAACACTACTATACTCGATACTATTAATGGAAAGAGCTACAACACTACTATACTCGATACTATTTAGGGAAAGAGCTACAACACTACTATACTCGATACTATTTAGGGAAAGAGCTACAACAATACTATACTCGATACTATTTAGGGAAAGAGCTACAACACTACTATACTCGATACTATTAAGGAAAGAGCTACAACACTATACTCGATACTATTTAGGGAAAGAGCTACAACAATACTATACTCGATACTATTTAGGGAAAGAGCTACAACACTACTATACTCGATACTATTTAGGGAAAGAGCTACAACACTACTATACTCGATACTATTTAGGGAAAGAGCTACAACACTACTATACTCGATACTATTTAGGGAAAGAGCTACAACAATACTATACTCGATACTATTTAGGGAAAGAGCTACAACACTACTATACTCGATACTATTTTATAACTTTGGCGGATATTTGACTCCCTTCACAGCTCATTTCTCGATAACTAATGAACAAATATGAAACTAAAATGTCTCTGTATTATATTACTGCCAATGTTTCGTAACTAACAACATATTTGGTGATAAAAGAACGTTATAGGAGCTGAGTAATTAATATGGGATGAGACCAATTTATTGGCAGCTTAAGGGGAGGCAGACCGTTTTTCTGGACCCACTTCTCCCTAATGTTTAGCCCCACTAGTTTTGAAATTATAAGACGTTCGGCCCATTAGTTTGGCGATTATAACACCTTTCGTGCCATTTAGGTGTCGATTTTTTCTTGGCGAGCGATAGCGACCTTGCAATTTTAAGAGGAACCGGCCTTCGGCCGGGAATTTTTTCTACCGAAAAATTTACAAATTGATCTTGAAGGGGGGTCTAGGGGGTGTTTTTCTAAGCTTGATGGAGGTCTAGGGAGGAAACTAAACAAATATATAAATAAATTAATTAATAGCCCAAACAAACTGTCTGCCTCCCCTTAACCCCTTCAGTACTTGTGCCGTCCTTTAAACTTTATTCTGGCTACTTTTAGACGACTATATTCAGTTTAATTAGTCCTCCAGCAATTAGCAAGCTTCAAACTATCTCGCTTAACCTATTTTACTACTACAGATCCTTCGTAAATTGCACAAAATCGTCTAAATATTGCTAAAATATAATTAAAAACACGTCGTTGGTACAGAAGGGGTTTAAAGAAATAGATTATGTTGTAATGGGATTGTGGCTATGTACTGTAGTCATATGGATCGTGGCTATGTACTGTAGTCATATGGATCGTGGCTATGTACTGTAGTCATATGGATTGTGGCTATGGATTGTGGCTATGTACTGTAGTCATATGGGATTGTGGCTAGGGACTGTAGTCATATGGATTGTGGCTATGTACTGTAGTCATATGGGATTGTGGCTATGTACTGTAGTCATATGGATTGTGGCTATGTACTGTAGTCATATGGATTGTGGCTATGTACTGTAGTCATATGGATTGTGGCTATGTACTGTAGTCATATGGATTGTGGCTATGTACTGTAGTCATATGGATTGTGGCTATGTACTGTAGTCATATGGATTGTGGCTATGTACTGTAGTCATATGGATTGTGGCTATGTACTGTAGTCATATGGATCGTGGCTATGTACTGTAGTCATATGGATCGTGGCTATGTACTGTAGTCATATGGATTGTGGCTATGTACTGTAGTCATATGGATTGTGGCTATGTACTGTAGTCATATGGATCGTGGCTATGTACTGTAGTCATATGGATTGTGGCTATGTACTGTAGTCATATGGATCGTGGCTATGTACTGTAGTCATATGGATTGTGGCTATGTACTGTAGTCATATGGATCGTGGCTATGTACTGTAGTCATATGGATTGAGGATAACCAATTATATTGCATTTCCACTGATCAAAGAATGTATGCCAAACATGGAAGAAATTAACAATGGAAAGTAACTTGTTTATGACGTCAATGTGAGAGATAGCACTAAGACGCAATCACACTATTAAGGGGAGGCAGACCGTTTGTTTGGTCTATTAATTAATTTATTCAAATATTTTTGTAGTGTCCTCCCTAGACCTCCATCAAGCTTAGAAAAACACACCCTAGACCCACCTTCAACATAAATTTGTACATTTTTCGGTAGAAAAATTTCCCGGCCGAAGGCCGGTTCCTCTTAAAATTGCAGGCTCACTATCGCTCGCCATGAAATAATCGATACCTAAATGGCACGAAAGGTCTTAAAATTGACAATGAAATGGAGCGAAAGGTCTTAATATCGCCAAACTAATGGAACAAACGTCTTAATATCTGAACACTAGTGTGGCTAAACATGTGAGAGAAGGGGGTCCAGAAAAAAACCGGACTGTCTCCCCTTAAAGTAACTTGTTTATGACGTCAATGTGAGAGATAGCACTAAGACGACATCACACCATTATCCCCTTCACTAACATGACGTAATTGTCGTCATATTCTGGTTACCATTAGACAATTTTCTTTAGTTTGTAATATATTTTCTAGTCCAAAAAATATAGCCTACTAGTAGGGTCATTTGCTTGGAATCCGTGACCATTTTGTTCCTACCTTTTTCTATCGATGGATTTGACAACCTGAACCATTTTAAAGGAAAATAAGCTCTGAAAAATTACGGCTAACTCTGCTAGAGCCCAATATTCAAAAATGGCCGCCAACGCCATCTTGAAAAACATGAAATGTAATATCTCTGGCATCAGATGAGCTACAAGGACTTAATGACGGTGTCCTTTTTCACTAATTCTGGCATTACAAATCCACTGGAAGGTTATTGTATTGTATTGTATTGTATATTGTATTGTTATTGTTACGATTCCAGGTTCTACAAGACCCAGGGCTCTTTTTCATTGGACTAGATAAGGCTAAATGCAACACAACGGTAAACACTAGTTCCAACCCCTGCCTGAACCACTGGAGAACAAAACACCTATACCGCCCTGAGTCGTGCCTGGACAACATGGTATCCTATGACTCGGTAAAAGGTGCACACTATAGGCTGATGATCACTGAAGCAGCCTATACTCATACAACATACGATTACTTTATTAAAGTATACAAGGAAAAAGATAGATAGCGTAATTAAATCGCAGCAACGATTTAGTAGCAAACTAGAAGAAGGATAATTAACGTTACGTTAAATAATCAGTAAACTGTCACTCCTGTCTGAAAGAAAGTGAAACAAAGAAAGTCCTAAAGCATCATGGCGGAATCTTCTGCAAAAGTCAGATGCAACTAAGAAGTACGTCTCGGATTCTGAACTGTGTATTATTACTGTGGGAACCTATATAGTGTAGGGACATACGGTGTTATCTGGCACAGGTGTAATTATAAAACAGTCGACAGTCTAAACTCTAACCACAAAAAGATGTGCTTTCTCCCACCAGGCACTAGCCTGCTCTGGTTGCGTCTCTCAGAAACAATCACGACTTATTTTTTTTTTTTTTTTTAAGAGACAATGAACAGAGGAAGGAAAAACACAGATAAAACAAAAAGGTCCATGTGCCTAAAGGCATCCTCCATTCATAAAATGTTTGTAACAACTGGATTTAAACATTTGTAGATTGTAAGTTTGTGGAAAGCAATTCGAGGGAAGTGAATTCCAAAGAGTATTAGCTCTGGGGATAAATGAATTCTGATAAGCAGAAGTTCTGCATTGTGGAGGAGAAAGTGTAAATTCATGGGCGCTCTCAGCTGCCCTAGTTCTACGGGGAAAGATGTGGAGAGGCGGCACAAGGAAGCAAGTTCCTCGGAACAATTGCTGTGAAAATATCTGTAGAATAAATGCAAGGGATGCAACGTTTCTTCGTTTATGGATTAATGTAGGAAGGTCCTGTGTGATTGCAGGGTTATTGATTAATCTAATAGCTTTATTTTGAATTTTGTCCAACTGCCTCAATGCAACCACTCCCCCTTCCACCCCACAGAGGTGAACAGTAATCCATCTGAGAACGCACATGACTTTTATATATCACGGCCAACTGCTCGTCAGTGAAGAATTCTCGAACTCTGTACAGGAGTCCCAGTTTTTTAGAGGCATTCTTAGCAATGCTTCTAACATAATGTGTCCAGCTCAAGTTAGTAGTTAACCCGTACAGCCCCAGCGACGCGTCTGACACGTCACAGCCCCAGCGATGCGTCTGACACGTCACCCTAATTGCGCCGACCGTAACCTTAGGTGTAGCCACTCAAGAGGGCTCAGATTTGTATGGGAACTGTGTACGTATCCCACGCAACCGTGCCGATGGTTGAAAACTCTCAAAGTCCACGTGCGTGCGCGTGATCGCGCAATAACCTGGTTTTTTGGGGTAATTGCCTTCACTTTTTTACTCTTGTAAAATACGTTTTCGGGGGCTCTGTAGGACCATTCTTTAAGCTTTTTGAGCGGGTTTTCGTGGTTTTTCCTTCATTCCTAACCCATTCGCTATTGTTTCTGGAATAAAACCATTTTTTGAAAACCGGCCGGGTTCTGGTGAACAAACATGACAAAACTAGCCGGGGCTCCCCGGGTGAATGTTACACCGAGAATGTCAATACTAGGGGAAGTGGGAATATTTACATCATAAAAAAATATAAGGGATTCAGTGAGATTCTGTCGGTTAGGAAAATTGAATGTACTTGGTTTTCTGTGCATTAAAGGAAACTAAATTATTTTGTCCCCATCTATTAATTCTAGAAAGGTCCTGGTTCAGAGAAATTGCAGTGTTTATTTTTGAATTTATAAGATCGGGTTGGGTAATATGAGATCATTGATATGAATGAGGAACAGAATTGGGGCCAAAACTGATCCCTGGGGAACACCAGCATTTATTGAGTGAAATTGAGAATAAAGGCCATCTACCATTACACGTATTTTTCTGTTATGAAGATAAGAAGAAATTAGTGGAACTAATGATGCAAGGCCGTAGTGTGACATCTTCGACAATAAGGATTGATGCCAGACTCTATCAAATGCCTTTGATATATCCAGTGCTATTGTATGTGTTTCACCATGTTGGTCTGTAGCTTGGTTGATTTGATGCGTAAGAAGGCAAAGCATGTCAGCAATAATGCTGCACACATATACACAATGAGATTATAAACCCTAATCGGGGGTCTGCCAGGTGGACGAAGTCTAGCAGGGGAGTCGTAGGCTAAGCTACCTGGGCCGAGCCACCTGCTCGGTTAGTATATGGTGTTATGTAATTTCGTGGAAATTTCTATATAGATTTTTGCCAATGTGTTTTTTTTTTTAATGATTATGACCCATTATCTACAAAAATCGTGTTTGGCATTTTTTTGGATGCCATCTTGGAATAATGGCGGCCATCTTGAATTTTCGGCATAAAATATGGATATTTTGCCCATCTGCGCAAATTCTAAGCCCTTTATACAGTTATCTTTTGTTTAAGTATTAACACAAATGATGACTAAGATGTTTGTATCATGAAATAAAGTCATGGCATCAATTTTTGAATGACAGGACATATACAACACCTCTAAACCCAAGATGGCGGCTAATTTTACGAGAATTTTTTCATTTGCTGATGCGTGATTTTGACTCAAAATGCCAGAAGTACCCAATGTTTAGGTGGTTCCGGATGTATATGCAGCAAGTTGAGAATCTCTTGCGGTTCCAAAGGAGTCCACGACGTGGCATGTGGGACGTCCAATTGGGATCACTGGAAAATATGTGTGTTTGGTTTTTCGCATACAATAGAATGGACTATGCGATGCACATTCCTGAATATATTGCCCTTATGTACAGCCTAAAGGATACTCACCCTGACATCTGGGAAGAGTTTGTGAATGGCGGCTTTGTGGTCCAAAAGAGTGGAGTGAATTTCACAGCCATCGGAGTTGACCAGGCCCAAGAGCATGTTAACAAAACACACAAAGCAGATGGATGAATCGACAGGTATCACCACCAGTCCAGAAACCCTGCGCAAGTATTGCCTGAGTACAACTGAGCTTTCACGTTTGTCCAAGGAAACTGAAGAAATGCCTTGGTTTGGCATCTGATGTTCCAACTCGGCACCATGATCTGTCACAGAGAAAACTTCAGCAGCAGGAGAAACCAGTACACTGCCTGAAGGGAGTGTCTGCTGCAAATCAAAAATCCTTTTAATGTAGGAGAAACAAAAAGTTATGGCACAGAACAGTAAGCCTGTACACCCACTCAGCTAAAAAACACATTCATTCATCAAGGGGCAGATGTGCCAGGAAAATATTTCCTTGGTCGCACGGTGGAACCGTGCGTTCAGTCTGCATCTCAGAAGTTTGTGGACGGAAACGAATATTGCGGTGATCAGAACCCTCTGGGGAAAGATGACGAAAGTGAGTGAACACATCTAGGCTGGAACCGCGACAACAACAAAATAAACTCTCTACCAAAGAATTGGGAGTGAGGAACAGAAGTTACTCTTTTTTTGAAAGCTTCAAACTCGTTGATGTCAAGAAGAACGCTTCTGATCCTGCACCCCGAATCATCCAGAGATGTTGACCCTTGAAGGAAGCTCTCCAGCCACATACGAGGTTTTTTGTTTCTATCCCCCAATCAAAAAAACAATCACATTCTGATGACACCCAAGATGGCTTGTTGCATATGCCATTGCAAACGAAACATCACAGCTCAGTTCACCACTCTGGGTAGAAAACAAAACCATGGATCAGTGAAAATGGATTCCAAGCTGATGCACCTTTTACTGGATGACCTTACCACTTGAATAGAACTTCTAATTATCATCGAGACCATGGCAGAGTAGTTCATGAGATGGCCGATTTATTCAAGGACAAAATATCATCAATGTGGAGGACCTGGCAGAGCACTTTCGTCAATGCCATCAACTCCAAAAAGTCGCCCTTACATCTCGAAGTGCTATAAAACGTGTGTGTTTGACCAATACTGCCAGTCCTCATTGAAAGAGATAAGCAAGACAGCGTCTTCGCCAGTGGAGGCCAAGCTTTCCAGGGGAACAGAAAATACAAAGTTGTTCGACAGAAACACGCGTATTTAAAGATCTCCTCAACAAGTTCCTCAAAATGATTCTTACCAAGACGAAGGAGCTTCTGACAATATTCTTGGTCCCCAACAGATTGTTAGTCCAATCTGCACAGACAGCCGTAACCACTAGCACTAGTCCAAAGGTGTCCAGAGTTCCAACACATGCTGGCAGTTGTCCCCATGCGGCCAAGCAAGACGAGCGGCGGATACTTTTGCCTGATGCAAACAATACTAACGCCAGTGAAGCAACGCAAACTTGGACTTCCTGTTCACATCTACTCCCAGGGACAACCACAGATGTGCTGGTACTACTTGCCATAACACAATTTGGCAGGTCTTAGGCGAGGATGCAGCTAACATTGATACTGGGCACGGGAAGCCCACTCGGATTTTTTTTTTTTTTTTCGTGTACTGCCCTTTGTTTGCCTATCCAACATGCACTTGGTGAATGGAACCCGTGCTCAAGCCTTGATGGGTTTCATATTCATGCCATAAGCGGGTGTGACACAACAAACTGGAAGGATATTCGGCGGTCAAAGAGCAAAACTTGTCATGGTGTGGAAAGGCGGTTTATGGGACTGTGGTGATTGACATTGTTGGTGCACTTGCTCGTTGCTGGCTACAAGGGGAGTGAACCATCCTGTGAAGTGCTGGCATGGGGTCTTTGTGAAGCATTCATCAAAACAAACTCGCTCTGCAAGTTACTCGGTTTTCCCAAGAAACGCAGGTATTAGTCCAAGATGACCGGCACTTAGATGGTTTCATTTTTGTGGACTCAACAACACAACACCCAAAACAAGGATCGAGAAGCTGACCCCAACACAAGGATCATTTCCAATGAGCCCATTCGACGGGCACAGATGTTTACCACAGTGCTTAATTAATATCTGGAGGCGAGGCCATAATTCCACAAGCAACCGTTCCAGCACCAACTTGAGATTGGGATGGTCCATCCCCAGTGACAAACTAACTTCGGGACATTATCGTTCCCAAGTTAACAGCAGAATACCTCTGGCTCCAGCTCCACATCTTGACGAGTTGGTTTCGGTGTAAAATGCACAAAGGAGTCAATTGGTAGTGGGCGATGTTCCTGCCGCGGAAAACCAACATGCCCTCTGCACACAAGTCAGAGTTGTACAAGTGTGATCCAGATGGATGTAA